>PVJA010024826.1:0-31534 GCA_004027025.1 Myocastor coypus
TGAGCCACCACGCCCGGCTAATACATCATTTTTAAAATATGCCACAAACAGTCCAACCATCAAAGGTTTTAAACTCTTCTTAAAGTAATAAAAACTCACTCTGAATAAATATATTTCCAATTTAAGACCCCTTTACTATTCCTATTCTGTAGGGTAGGAAAATGGGAAAGGGATGCACAGATAACTGGACCATCATATAATACATTTTGGTTCTTTCCAAGATTCTATCCAGAAAAGCACTTACTTAAATATAACAATAAAACTCCCAAGAAAATTCCCTACCTGAGATTTCCTAGTTGATGAGCAGGGTTTAGAGGAGAGAGAAAGCCCTGTAGTGCATCCATGAAATCTGGTTGCCTCATCTGTTCAACTAAAAACTTCATCTGTACCTGATAAAAAAGTATAATCGATGTTAGAAGTTGACTTAATTAAACATAAAACTATTCACCTCTTACACACTGAAAACTCAGTATTGTGTAGTCTCAGAAGCACACCTTAAACTGGGTACATTCCATGGAGGAGGGCTTGAGAGAGAACTGCCTAGTGCACAGAGAGGGGAAGAATGGCAGCAGGGACCTTCCTGTGAGAAGATGAACTCTGCTCGTTGACAGAAGCAATGCTCTGTCTCTACAGGAGGGGTGGTGAACCCTGGCTTGCAGGTCAGCTGTCAGTTTCTTTAAATCAGGTTGCCTTAGAATGTAGCCATGCCCATTCATCACATGCTGATTGCTTTCACACTAGGATGGCAAAGGTGAATAGTTTAGATCACATGGTGTATAACATCTAAATATTTACATTTGGCTCTTTAAGAAACAACTGCTCATCATTGTTCTAGAGGAAAAAATAGAGAGGCCATGCTATCTCAGTCTAATATTTCTGCTTCGGGATCCAACCACCAGCCCCACAGCCTGCTTGCAGGCACTTTAATCCGCTCAGCTATTTGGCCGGCCCTTTTTTTTTTTTTTTTTGAGAAAAAAAGTGAGACAGGGTTTTACTATGAACTTCATGCTGGCCTTGAACTCACTATGTAGCGCAGGCTGGCCTCAGACTCCTGATGATCTTCCTGTCTCAGCCTCTCCAATGCTGGAATTATAAGTGGGTGCTACCACGCATCGCAAAATATCCTTTTTTTAATGAACTCAAACCAGAGACTGCTGAGCAGCAGCAGCATTTAATAGATTGAAGGAAACTTCAATCTATTAAAAATATAAGACATTGGGGCTGGGGAGATAGCTCCGAGGCACAAGTGCCTGCTGGGCAAGTGCAAGGTCGTGAGTTCGAACCCTGGTCCCACAAAAAAAAAAAAAAAAAAAAAAAAAGACATGAATACTAAAAAGAGGTTAGAAACTAGGGATACAAAATCAATTAAAAATTTTTTATAAGTGGGTTTAGTTTATTTATTAAGAATTTTATTTATTTATTTTTCTTGTTTCAGAACTTTTGTTTGTTTATTTATCTTTATGGCTGGCTCAGCCTGCCCTGAGGGCAGGGCTGGTGCAGCATGTGGTGCCAGGGATCGAACTGCGGTCCCTGCAGCCGCCTAAGCTTTCCTAAGCAGGCGCTTTAGACCACTGAGCCATCCTGCCAGGTCCCAAAAATCAATTAATTTTCATGCTAGAATTTTCATAATGGAGTTTTTCCTTCTTATTACATGTAAGTTAATAGGAAGTCTAGTCATCACTGACTAGCTCTTCCTCATGTTCAGTGTCAACTGTACATGTCATCATAGTGCTTCATGTACTATATCATTATTATAATAAAATCACTCAAAGTAACTGCCTTTGTGTTGCCTACCATAATCACAGTTAAACCAGTAATAACTTAAGTAATGAATTTCATGTTTCTAATTAAGCCATTGTATCATAGTCTATTTGTGATACAAAAAGTACCACAAAATACACATGTCTACAAATACATCTGTTTCTTTGTTCTTAGTTCAGTTACACTACAATGTGTTTCTTTTTGTATTTTAGGAAAGGGTGTACATGGTGTTCAGGGTCTCACTACTAGATCAGACTTGTAGTGATGTCTGTTTACAGCCTTCTAAGAGCTGGGATTACAGGTGTGCACCACCACCCCCAGTCTTCATTGCTTCTCGGTGAGCCCCTAGGGTGGTGCTGGCATGCCAGGTCTAGGGATCAAAACCTTGACCCCTGTGTAACACTACAATGTAATAAATTTTGTTTTTGAGCAGCCTGGTGGCTGTCCTCTTGCCCATTAATCCCAGCATCAGTAACAGTACTTAGAGCTAATAATCCATATTTGAATTTAACACAACTTCAATGAAACTGATTCAGTCACATACTATATGATATTAAGCTTAATGGAACAACCTTTAGATTAATACAGCAGTTTTCCTTTGAAGTTGCTTTTCTTCTGAGTAATATTAATGAAGATGAGTGAAAAATCTATTCGGTGCTGGTAATACCTGTTTTCTGCCTTTTGAATAATCACTAGTAAACTGCCCCTTCTTCCCCCTCACTTCACCAGAGAAACGATTTTATTTTTCACTCTAGAGTAATGTTAAGTTTAGGATGTGCTAGACTAGATTGAGTAAAGGACAGAAGATAGGAAAAAAAAATATTAAAAAAACTTTACATTTCAGATTGCTTAGCTAAAATGCAGATGATTAGAATGTGTAATACATGTACCAAGGGATTATGGCTCCATTTTAAGCCTAGAAATATAAATGCTCACCTCTTTCTACTTTTTTTACAAGATAAATGAATGACTAAAGAATTATTTTAAATATGTAAGGGTATACAAAAAGAAAGAATAAAGGAAAGTACACTTAGATTCATTCGCACCTCTCGCACTCTAGGGACTATACTAGGTATTTCTGACAACTGTATGGTGAAGACATTATTTGCATCTTTACAAGTAAGGAAAATGAATCTTAAGAGGAGAACAATCTATGTGACACTATCCAGTTGAATCTAGTGGAACCTGGGTCCAAATCTTAATCAGCTTGAGTCCAAGAACTATAACCTTGTAAATACTTGGCTTCTACATAACTCTGTCCCACGGTTATGAAAGAGTCTCAAAATTAAACAGTCACACACCTTTTGTGTCTCATCCTTCTTCTCCTGTTTGAGAATGTCAGTCAAGTTAATGAGCTTTTCCATAGCCTCCACTTGCCTATTTAGGTGCTTCAGATACATCCCACAGGCACGACAATAGGATTCCAAAAGTAGACCGAATCTTTGACTAACCGTTTTATTGTGCATCTCAGATCTAAAAGAAAAGTGCAAGCTTTAAACAGATATATGAATATACACGCACCCAGAAACATACACCTATATTAAAGAAGATGAGAAAACCCAATAAATGTTGCAATCATACTAAAAATAAAACGATATTGAATCATTTTAGAGGCCACTTAGAGGAAAATAAGTTAAGGCAGTTTCTGAACATGGAAGTTTAACAGACAACTAATTTATTGTAGCTATGTTTTTATTCACTAAGAATACAATATATAAAAACATGAAAAAAGGAAACTAGACAGAGAAACAAAACATATAAGGAGGGGCTGGCAGAATGGCTCAGTGGTCTAAAGCGCCTCCTTAGGAATGCTTAGGTGGCAGAAGGGACCAAGGTTCAATCCTCAGCACCACATGCTGTGCCAGCCCCACCCCCAGGGCAGGCTGAGCTGGCCATAATATAAAGAAATAAAAATAAATAAAACGAAAGAACAAATTAAAAAAAAAAAAAATATATATATATATACACACACACACACACACACACATACAGGGAGGGAACAAAGAGCTTGATACACATGTTCATACTCTACTATTTCTAAATTTATTTTAAATCTAACTTCTAGGTATCATAAAAACTATTTGATATAATCCATTTCCAAATTTATTAAAAAGTACATAGTCTATGATTTCTAATTGTATGAAAGATAACTCATTCCATAAAATATTTTATGTATTTAGTAGAGGGTCTCACTACACAGATTGGACTTCCAGTGATTCTCCTGTTTTCAGCCTCCTAAACGCTAGGATTACAGGTATGCCACACTATGCTCAGTCCTAGTCACCATCTGAGAGCATCCCAGGGGCAGGGCCAACATGGCATGCCAAGGATTGAACCCTGGTCCCTGAATCTGCCTAAGCAGGTGCTTTAATCCACTGGCTGGATCTCATATTTAATTCCAAAGAGAAAAAAAAACAGACAAATTCATCACTAGAGATACATGTTAAGTTTTTGATACAGGGTCTCTTTATGCAGTTCAGGCTGTCCTTGAACTTGTGGCAATCCTTCTGCCTCAGCGTCCCAAGTGCTGGGATCACACAAATGTGCCACCACACCTGGCTGCAATATATTTTCAATATGGAAAACTATTTCAGTCAAACTAACAGTAGGTAATACTTATGTAATATATATAAGGTATGCAATATATATATAATATGTATCTATACATTTATTAAGAAAGCAAATGATACAATATAGATAGATAGATAGATAGATAGATAGATAGATAGATATAGATAAGATAGATAGATGTTTAGTGGAGGAGATAATTTGACTTACTTTAAATGCCAAAAGAAAAAGTGTCCAATCCTTTGATTTGTTAATGCTTTCTTGAGTAAAAATCTCACAAGCAGGTTATCCAAATATTGTTCATATTTTAGGACCTGATTAATTAAAAGAACAAAAACATAAATAAATTAGCAACCATTTCTTCATGGCTGGATTTAAGGAAAAATTTCAGAAACAAAATAGATACTATGACTAATAAAATGGATCTTTAAAAATTCATGCAACTGCTGGTTAATAAAGCAAATCTTAGAAATTAATATATTAGTAATGAAACACTACTTTCTATTTTACATTATTTTACCTGCACAAGTTGGATTAGGTACTGAGAAAGTTTGTCATCTGTCAAGTATTTTTCCAAGCAACGAACAGCAAAACCTCGAACCATAGGGTCTGGATAATTACAGTCCAGAAGTTCCATTGCCTGCTCAGGTTTAATTGGGGGCCAGTCTTTTACTAAGCAGTACATCTGTGTATGAGAAAGAAAAATAACTGTATTTATAAAGGAAGGACAGTTGTAAGTGAACACTCTAGCTTTTTTTCTTCTGATTTTAAAATGAGTTTAGATTAAAAAATTTCTTAAAATTCAGTTTTAATTAATTTTACCTGTAGAAAGGATGTGAATGGCATTTTTCTATCCTGTATTATCAGTTAGCAGTCTACTTCATTTCTTAAATTTATGAACATTTTCTGAGAATAACAATTTGGGTCCCATATTTTTGTGCAATATTTATTCAAGAATCTGAGCCACACATTTACCTGAGCTACTTCATCTCTAGAATTCCATTTAACGGACAGAAGCAATTTGGGTAGAATTTCAGGGATAGTTACACAATAGTGTCTGTTGGAAAAGAAAAAAGAAAAAAGGTACTTCCACGTTATTCAAAAGGGCTAGAGCTCTAACTCCTCATTTATGCATTCTTTAAGAGGTTGTAAAGTTCTTATTATTACTAGCCTTTTTTTAAGAAAAGAAATCAGTATTTAATAATATAGCTATGTAAGATCTACACATTTATGTAGACTTAAATTTATTTGGGCAAGAAAATAGAAGAAAATCTAAGTGGACAATAAATACTTAAATTTAGTTCACAGTTAAGAACAATATGACTGTGTATTATGCTGCTCTCAGGTTGCTTGGGTTATGATGCGACTGGAACCACAGAATCACGATTTCTACTGAAGTAACTGAACATGTTTTCATGGGCTTTCTGTAGAAATGCATTGAATCAGCTTTGTTAAGTATGTCTACTAGTTAGCATTATAGTATTGCTTTAAGGACGCTTAAGAGAAATACAAAAATGGACAACTCCAAGAAATTGTAATACTTAGAGCAACAAAATGATAAACTAATTGGTCTACACTTGATCTTAGCCAAAAGGCCGAGAAGCGATTAAACTAATTGGTCTAGAATGACAAAGTTTTTTTCCCTTGAAAATGATTTTAAAAAATCCTAAAAAAAGTCCTAAGAGAATTTTTAAAAGCCTTCAGGGGTGTGTGTGTGGGGGGGAGGCATAGTCAATAAGCAATCAGTATGCCAAAGGCTTTACCATTCAATCTCCAGTGCCAATAAAGACATGTAAAAAGGAGGTGTGGTGACTTACACCTGTAATCCTAGTATTTTGTGAGGGTGAGGCATGAGAGCTGCAAATTTGAGCCCAACCTGGAGAGCTAAGCCAGACTCTTGTCCCAAGACAAAATATAAAATATAATATATAGCTGGGGCTATAGTCTGAAGGCCCTGGATTCAATTCCCAGTACTAGGGAACAACAAAAACAAATTAAAAGCTTTCAATAAGTAATATAAGTATCAACACAGCACATTTTTCTAGAAATATAAATCTATATCCATAGTTTTAAGATAATTAACAAAAAATCATGTTAAGTTATGCTTTATCGTACTAGGAATGGTAAAAATATGGCATGCTCAACCAAAGTCAGTTCTTTCTTCTATAATAAAGAAAAAAATGAGAGTCTCCATCTCAACACATACCTGTGACTCCACAGAAAATCTTTCTCTTGCTCAGTGATTTCAGACAGAGGGTCTCGTGTACAAATTGCTCGGAGCTGTTCTTTGTCATTTTCTCTTAATTCATTGTCTCTAGCTAGTCTGTTACTCTGTAAAATAAAGTAACTATCTTACATGGGTTTCTTTGCCACATATCTTTCACTAGATTCATGAATGATATATAAGAAAAAAGCAAATTAATTTTCAACAAAGTTTATGTTCCTTATTAACTGTTATAAAAAATTCTCATCTTAAAACTTCATTTTTAGGGATAGATAACCAATTTAAGCACAATGATTGTGGAAGAAATCTGATCACATATTTGGCTAGTATTACGCTAAACCACAGTTTGAAAAGTTAAAAGTAAAAACAGGTAGGAGAAAAAATGAGCATGGAATACCCCATTAAAACACTGCACCCTAAATGAAACTAAAAAGACAGGAACGTAACATTCTTAATTCCAAGTGATATATTTATTCCTTTTAAACATGGTTACATTAAATGGAGAAGTATGAATACATATTAATATTCGACAAAAGAACACACAGCCATTTCTAAAAGCTACAAATGAAAAATCTTGAGATTGAAGTTTTACATTTTTTATTCAAAGATATGAAAATTTTTTAATTTTTTACTCAACAGTTGTTAAATATGTACTGCTTTCCTTTTCCTAGTCTTGCTGTTGGGAGTAACAAAACAGTAAAAGACCCTACATTGGCATCCTCCATTCTAAAGAGGAGTTAATAAGAAAAATATGAGATACCCTGAGAACCTAATCTTTAATTTGTGATTCAGTGACAAGAAGTCATCTACACTCAGATCACTAAACAACAGATCTAAATGGAGGAAACAGCACCAAAGCCCCAAGAAAGGAGCAAGTTTGACTTGATGGAAGAAAAGGAAGAAGTCACAAAGTCTAATGTCAGTAGATGAAGACCAGAGAGACAAGAGAAGATGAAGTTAGCAATATGTTAAATTTGCAGCCCTGGTAAAAAGCTTCAATTTTATTTGCAGTGAGAGCTATTTAAAAGATGAATTTGCGGGCGTGGTGGCTCACGCCTGTAATCCCAGCACTTGGGAGGCTGAGGCAGGAGGATTGGTGCGAGTTCGAGACCAGCCTGGGCTAAAAAAGTGAGCTCAAGGCCAGCCTCAACTGCATAGCAAGACCCTGTGTCAAAAAGACAAAAAAAAAAAAAAAATTAAAAAAAAAAAAATAAAAGATGAATTTGGTTTCTGCCTCTGAAAGATTATTCTGGCTGCTTGATGAAAGAAGGGAGGATAGCTGAGAAGCCACTCCAGTAGTCCAGCCAAGGGGTAATAAAATGCTTAGCCCCAAATTTACTATGGAAAGTAGTTGTTACTGTTTGTCATCTGGGTTCAATGGACTTTACAATTATTTATTTATTTTTGTTTATGTATTTTAATGTGAAGTAATTTATGCTAAGAAAAAGTAAAGATGATATATAATTTTATTATTTTAAAAGAATTGAGATACAGTAAAACCAAATTTCCTTGTTTTGAAATATACTGCTGCCAAACTGTAAATTACACTGTCAAAATATAACACTTTAAACACTGACAGGTGTGTGGCACAGGCCATGCTGGGAGGGCTGTGCAGGAGGGTCCTGTTGTGGATGCACGTGCCTCCATGGGCGGTCGTGCCACAGGCCTGGCAGACTTGCGGTCTGTGGCAGGTGCAAGCAAGGGGGCAGGGCAGCAGCCCTGGGCCTTCGACCTCGTGCTGCTGGAGTTCCTGGTGTGCCTGTTCTCCAAGAAGCCGCTCCAATATGAAGCATCCACAAATGAACTGATCAATGAGGAGTTGGGGATAGCTTATCCAATCACTGATGGGATTCCTAATATGATACCACAAGCAGCTAGAGCAACACATCAACAGAAGAAGAAACACAGCAGCACTAAATCATTTTTAAAAAACTGCTACATTTTCTTAATTTGTAACAAGGCGGCAGCAGGTAGTGAGTGAGGTGAAAGAATGTTTCTGTCTCTGCCTACACTGACTGTGCTTATTCCACTGATCTCCTTAGCAGGACTGTTCTACTCTGCTTCGGCGGACAAAGACTTCCCTCAGGGCTGCACAAGTCCAGCCAGCCTTTGCTTTTATAGTCTGCTCTTGCCCATCACCATTCCAGTGTATGTGTTCTTCCACCTCTGGACCTGGATGGGGATGAAGCGCTTTGGGCATAATTAACACAGCCACAAGCAGGATGACTATGTATTAAGTTATAAGCAACTGAAAGCTTAGTGGGGTGGAATACTGGAGACCCATTTAATTTGGAGGAAAGTTGCTTTGCTTTGATTAACTCAGTTTTAGGACTAAGAGGTTTAAGATGCAGAAGCTTTGATTGTATTTCTAGTTGTGCCCTTGTTTTTTGAAGATTCTAACTGCTATATCAGAAACACAATAAAATGTGATGGAGATTAACTCCTCTAATCATCAAAAAATAAAAAATAAAAAATAAAACTGACAGCTCACAATTTAAAAGATAGGTGATTTTTTCTTTACTCAGCAATTGCAAATTTCCATTTGTTATAGATGCCAAACAATGATTAATCTCCATTTTTTGTATAGACACCAAATAGAATGATTAAGGAGTTTTAAAATTTTCTACACTACCCTTTTCATTCTGGTCACTTTTTATACATACCTAGCTTCTGTATTTACCCATTTAGAGAGTGTAAATAAAAGTAAATATTGGTGTTAACCTATATTAAAGATGGAAAGAACATGATTGTCATAAAATCTTGTGAGAGTAAACCATTTCCATTGAATGACTAACCGAATTTGAACATTGCATTTCTTGTCCTTAGAAATGTACTGCTCATTCACTGGTTTCAGAAAATTTATGTGGGAGTGTTTCATCTGGTAATTCATTTATATAATAAATTTCACCATAATTAGAGTATGGAGCAGCAGATCACAGCTGGGGTGATTTCCCCTTTTATGTCCTCAGGACATTGGTAATGTTGGAACACTTTTTATTAGCATGACTTGATTGGTGATGGTCCTGGGATCTACTAGGGTAGAGGCCAGGGATGCTGCTAATCACCATGCAATGTGCTGGATATTCCCTACAATGAAGAATTACTTGGCCTAAAATGTAGCATCAAAATGTAGAAATAAATCCTCAAGAGTTTTATTATCTATCTCTGTATTCCTAGTACAATTTGCTTAGTAACTGTAATGTATCTTCCTTTATAATTAACTTTTTAGATATACCTATATAATAACTATGATATAATAAATATAATTATATAGGTATATTATACCTATAATTGGTTTGCATTATGGGTATAAACTAAAAACTCAGTCCACTGAAAGCCTAAAAAAACCCTCAAAATAAAAAAAAAAGACCTATGATTATCATGTTGCAGACTGCTCTTATACCTCTAGAATATGTTGCAATATGCTAAGCAATGTAAAAAAGAAACTGAATGATTATATAACAGTAATGATTTATTTCACAGCTATCTTATCCTTCTAAGCTATTATATACTTTTATATCTTTATATTATTTAGTGCTTTTTAAAAAGCATAATTGGAAATAATAAGTGAGTAAGGAATAAGGAATTTAAGAAATTTTGCTAGCCATAAAATACCAATCCTTACAAAAAGCTATAATTATGCAAAAAGAGAAACTTATATCTTTTAAACTGTGCATGCAGGAAAGTTACATTACTCAACTTACAAAAGCAAACTTACAAAATGGGCAAATTTCTTAGGGGGCTATAAACTAAAACAGTTCCTCAGAGCAGTATTTTAGAGTGCTTCTGGGTGCTGCTGTTAACTTGCCAGGGCTAGGCACATTTCAAGACCTCTTGGTTCAATATTCAGTGGTTGGTCTACCTTTAACATAAAACCTAGCCAAAGATAAAATGATAAATTTGGAAACTGGGAGAGGCCCTACAAAACAAAAATATTTTCTCTTAATGTTGACAATTTGTCCTTGAGGAATAAGGGAAAATTAATGATCTTTGATCTCAGTTGTTTTGAAGTTAAGGGGAATATTGGATAACTAGATCAATACATAAGCTCCACTTTATTTGCATTCTTGTCTGCAGGATCAGAACTAATACAGTGAAGAACTGCTATTTCCTCTATACTATAGTTCAGTTAACAATGAATATATAGTCCAGTTGCAATCTCAAGGTTGTCACCTCAGGGAGGGCTTTCCCAGACCCAGTCATGTAGCAGCCCACCTGGCACAAAACTGCCTTCTCCCAAGTAGTTTTTTTAACTGCCCAATTGCCTCTCCCTTCATGGGACTTCTATGATTTACAATCTTATTCTTCTTGTTTCTGTTTTATGTCTGTTTTCACCATTAGAATGAACTGTCAGTGGAGACCTATTTATTTCAGAACTTCACTACTTAGTACTTCTCCTAGTGTTTTTCATATAGTTGGCATTCAATAAATATTTGTTATATGAATGAAGGCAGGCTAGGCCTCCAAATGAACCAAGAAACAAATGCATGCAAAATACTAGCACACAGAAAATGTGATCCTCATATTTATGCCACTATAACTAAAATACACGAAACCTGGTCTGCACACAGATTACAACTAACACTTCAGAAACTCAGTGACTTTCCTTACCAGTCCTGCATGTGAGTAACTAAATCCTGCTTCCCGGGATACAGACCAATTTGCATGCTCTTCAATCACTGACATATCTGGAAACTTGACCACACTGCTGAACCAATCAAACTCCAACTCTAAGCATGGAGTTTCCTAAGAGATGCAAGAAAAGTTAATATATATGGTGTAGCTGACTGGCATTAAAAAAGAAAAAAATAATTTATGATAATGAAAAGCTTACTTTATTTGGATTTGACCCAGTAACACCAATAGGGTTCAGCAAGTCTTCTAGTCCATGAGGTACTGGCCAAAGATTCAAAGCCATTTTTCCAGATACTAGGGTGTCTGTATAATCAAACAAGTTTATATTTCCCCAGGCCAATGGACAATGCTCCTTAAAAAGCAAAGAAAAATATTCACTCATCTAGGAATTAAATTATAACATGCATTTCAAACTCTTCTTTCCTAGAAAGGAAAAGTCAACAATAATCATTAATAACTAGAATGTAGGAGTTGGGGAGATAGCTCAGTAGAATAAGCGCTTGCCTGGCCAGTGCAGAGTCCTGAGTTCAATCCCCATCCCACCAAAATAACTAACTAACTAACTAACTAACTAACTAACTAGAATGTAAAAAAAAAATCTATCAAAAGCCATATTGGTTTGTTCAGATTTAAGGACATTCTTGCTTTTTGCCTATTTGAAGTTACATATATTTTTTTAAGTATAGATAGGATATATGAAACAAAAGAGACATGACATATTTGCATTCAGTCACTTATACAGTCATTGTACATATTTTTAAAAAAATTAGCCGGGTGCGGTGGTGCACGCCTGTAATCCCAGCACTTGGGAGGCTGAGGCAGGAGGATCGATGTGAGTTCGAGACCAGCCTGGGCTACAAAAGTGAGTTCAAAGCCAGCCTGAACTGCATAGTGAGACACTCTCTCCCCCCCCCCAAAAAAAATCTATCAACCAAATCTGGGACATAATATTCATAAATTCTTGAAGTTCTTCCAGGATAGTCTTCTATAATATTTTAAATAAAAATTGTAACAGGTCTGAACTATTATTTTGAAAAAATTCAGAGGTATAATTAAGAGAATTTTAGAGGTGATCATAACTATTCCTCCTGAAATACTTTACCTCTTTAGCACCCTTTCGGCCTTTAACAGAGCAAATAGAAAGGCAAAGTCGAGCAGCACGAGGAAGATCAGGAATGTATATATCATAATTCAGCCATTCATTCCACCTATACAAAATTATAAGAAGAAAAAAAAGAATTTACAAGAAAAAAAAGATGGAAAAAGGGCTTTATTAATGTCCTTTAACATAACTATGCTATGCTACCTTCATATGTAACTATGCTATCTTCATACAGAAATTAAAAAATAATCTCATGGGGTTATCACTATACATAAGAATGACAAGCTGAAAAGACTGACAGTAATAGTGAATCTCATATACTAAAAGCTGGGGTATAATTTGTTACAACAAAAGCAAGCACCATCTACTAAAAGTGAATATATGAGAATCTTGTGATCCAGCTTTATCTTGTGTGTATAGAATGCTAATAATAAACTTATTTATAATATCCTCAGACTTCAAATAATCAAATATGCAAGGGCACAACTAATAAATTATAATATATGTATTCATATATGAAATATTACACAGCAATAAATGGGAACAAGTTACTAACATAATGGATGAAATCCTATAAAAATGTTCATTCTTTTTTTTTTTTTTTGGTGGGACCCGGGTTCAAACTCACAACCTTGCACTTGCCATGTAGGCACTTGTGCCATGGAGCTATTTCCCAGGCCCTATAAAAATGTTCAGTAAAATAGTTTAGCCATAAAACAAATCTCTATTCTTTGAGTCTATTTACATAAAATTCAAAATAGGCAATACTAACACAAAATGACAAAAGTCAACATAGTGGATACCTCCAGGTAGGAGAAAAGGTTACTAGATCAGGAATGTGCAGAACGTAGGATTTAGAGGCTGGTAAATATTTTATGTTTTGACTGGTATAGTGGCTACATGAATATTTGCTTTGTGATAATTCAGTGA
This sequence comes from Myocastor coypus, assembly GCA_004027025.1. Lineage (NCBI taxonomy): Eukaryota > Metazoa > Chordata > Mammalia > Rodentia > Myocastoridae > Myocastor > Myocastor coypus. The sequence goes on from PVJA010024826.1 coordinate 13,221, forward strand.
ACTATACAATGATTTGTTTACTTTTAACACGAATAATGCATACCTTACTAAACCAAAACACAAGAGTTTTGATCATAAAAAGTTAAATTGAAAAGGAAAACTATACAAGATAAAGTTCTTAATTTGATTACATTAATTACTTGTACACACAATGTAATTTTATTCAGAATAATTCACTAGTCCAAATAAGTATGAAATGAAATGATACACAGGAAGAATGTACTTGAATTTTAAAATACTCCACATGTAAAATTAAACTAAGGAAAGAAGAAAATATTATTATAAAAAAGTAATATGAAAAAAAAAAGGAATATGATTAAAAATTATTTAAAGTTTTATGAAAAATTCTCTCAACTTACAGGATGTTACAGATAACATCATGCACATATTTGAAGGACATGCTTATAAAGTCATGTACAATAAATAACTTTTTCTCTCTTAATATTATAAAACAGGGGCCCGGCGGGATGGCTCAGTGGTCTAAAGCGCCTGCTTGGGAAAGCTTGGGCGGCTTCAGGGACCGCAGTTCGATCCCCAGCACCACATGCTGCGCCAGCCCTGCCCTTGGGGTGGGCTGAGCCGACCATAAAAATGAGTGAATAAACAAACAAAGGTTCTGAAACAAGAAAAAATAAATAAATAAAATTAAAAAAAAATTATAAAACAATGGGTAAAGTATAAAACAATGGACTCAGGATGACTGCTTGGACTAGAATCTTGTTCCCACTAGGTCACTAGATGTGTTGTGCTGCTTTATACTGTTTTTTATCTCCTTGGTGAAATGGGACTAATAATAGCTACCTATCCTGAGAAGGTTGTTTCTAGCTCACAAGATTAAATGACATAAATAAAGGGATTAAAACTTATGTAAAGTGATTAAAACAATGCCTTGAACAACAGTAAAAGTTCAGGTGTTAGACACTATTAACTTGAAAATTTCTCACATGCCTTGTGATGGTTAAGCCTAACTGTCAAGTTGACTGGCTTGGGAACTACCTGTGGGATTATTAATAAAGCATACTTGTAGGTGTGGCTGGGTGGGTCTGTGAAGTATGGACTTGGGAACCATCTATGGCTTGGAACCCTTGCTCTGTCCCCCTTCCTGCTCTGCTTTCTGGCTACCAGGATCTAGCTACCATGTTCCTGTTTTGGAGCCAGCTGACCATGGACTAAATCCTCTGCAACTAGAGCCAAGTAAGATTTGTGGGTGTCAGGTATTTTTTCCGAGACAAGAAACCCAAGTAACATATGGCTTCTTCATAATTTTAATCTATCCCTAATGTATAAATAAAACAACTTTTAGGACACAAGTAATTTTAGTTTTGGTTAGTCAAACAGATAAACTGTTAAATTCTATTTACTCTAATATTTTTGCTTAAACATGGACAAAGACTAAAAAGTATTCATTTATATAATAAAAGACTTCCAGTTAATGAACTAATTTGACAAGAATTTTAAAGGCAAACATATATGCTAACATGGAAATCTAAGAGGAAGAAATAGTGTAATATTGTGGAATTTTTATTTTATTTATTTTTTTCCGGTACTGAGGATAGAAATTGGGACCTTATGCTTGCCAGGCAAGAGCTTATGCCACTGAGCTATCTCCCTAGCCCTGTAGGACTTCATAATCCTACTTAAAAATCCTATTTAAATAGGATTTTTATTTTTATTTATTTATTTATTTATTTTTGCGGGACCGGGGTTCAAACTCATGATCTTGCACTTGCCACGCAGGCACTTGTGCCTCAGAGCTATCTCCCCAGCCCCTAGGATTTTTATTTAAATATCCTATTTATTTAAATAGGGTATCATAATCCTATTTAAAAAATTTAAAGGTATACCTACTTAAGTTTATGTAAGATGTTTTATTATTTTTAAATCTCTAAAGCTGCTCATAAAATAAGGGGAAATATTCCATATACACAGTAAGAGAACTATGCCCTATAAATCTAGTACTACACTAATAAATATGGTTTTCTTTCACTCTAAATCCATCCATTCAACATGCAAATACATGCACAAACACACAGATCAAGTTTTTTTGTTTTTTTACAAGTAGATACAGGGGCTGGGGAGATAGCTTAGTACCACAATTGCCTACCTGGCAAGCAGAAGATCCTGGGTTCAATCCCCATTCCAAAAAATATATACATATATACATACATACATACATACATACACACACACACACACTACAAACTGATTCTAATTTTAAGAGATACTAGCATATCAGCAGCCCTTTAGATGTCTCTCTCTCTCTCTCTTTAAGGCAGGGTCTCTCGCTGAACTCTTTAGGCTGACCTGTATCTTATAATCCTCCTGCCTCTGCATTTGAACTAGCTGGGACTATAGGTATATGTCTCCATATCTGACTGAAATACTAGTATATTTATGACAAAATTATGAAGTAATTTTTCTAGTCTAAGTACAGATTTAGATCAAAATACTTCAACAAGAGCTTTAAATTTTACTTTTGTATTTTTCAAGTAACTTCATAATTATTTCTCTCTAAATTTTTCTATTTTTGTGAACATAAAAAAGTTTTTAAAAATTGCTTAAATCCTCACACTACCATAGGGACTTCTTAGATGAGAGAATTCCTGAACATATTCTAATACTGTCCTAACAACCGTAAAACTCATTTGGAATCAGAAGAGATCTAAAACAGCACAGGCAATTCTGGGCAACAAAGGCAAGGCAGGGGGCCTCACACTTTCTGAACTGAAATTGTATTATGAAACTACTGTGATAAAAAGTGTATGACAAAACAAACAAACAAACAAACAAACAAATAAAGACAGACTCAAAAATTAGTGGAACAGGTAAGAAGATGCACAAACAACTCCAGACATACTCAGCTACCTTATCTTTGAGAAAAGTGCTACACACATTCACTGGAAGAAAAACCTCTTTAATAAATGGTGCTGGAAAAACTGTCTCTGCACATGCTGAAGATTAAAATTAGACCCCTATCTTTCACCATGCCTGAAAGTAAATTCAAAATGGATTTTTCTTTTTTTTTTCAGAACTGGGGATCTAAATCAGGACCTTGCATTTATCAGGCAGGCACTTGTGCCCTGAGCTATCTCCCCAGCCCAAAGTAAATTCAAAATGGACTGAAGACTTAAATATTAAAACAGAAACATTAAATCTGCTGGAAGACCGATTAGGTAAAACTCTTGAAGACATTGGTGTAGGCAAAATCCTTTTGAATAAAATCCAATCTCACAGATACTATCACAAAGAAAAAACTGGGATCTTATTAACAAGATTTTGCACAGCAAGAGAAACCACCAACTAAGTGAAGAGAAACTCACAATATCAGAAAAAATGTTTGCCACTTGTTTCTCAGAAAATTATGAGAGAGAACATATAAAAGAACTCATAAAAAATCAGACCTCCCAAAGTTAAAGACAAATCCAAAATTGGGCATCTGATATGAATACACACTTCTCCAATGAAGAAATACAAACAACAAATAAATATATGAAAAATGCTTAATACCACTTGTCATTCAAAAGATGCAAATTAAAATACATTGAGAGTCCAGCTTACTCTGGAAAGAGTAGTTATTACCAAAACATCAACTAATAGTATGGTGGAAAGGCTATAGGGAAAAAGGAATACTTTTCCACTGTTGGTGGGAGTGTATCCTGGCTCAACAGATATGGAAATCAGTGTGGAAATTCCTAAAAAAAAAAAAACTAGCATTAGAGGTTTCATTTGACACAGCTATTCCCCTTCTTGATATCTTCCAGAAAGAATGAAAAACATCATAGCAGTGATATATGGGTACCCATGTTTGTAGTAGAACAATATTTAACAGCTAGATCTTGGAAACAAGCCAAAATATATAAAATCAAGAACATTCAGTCATAAAGGATAAAATAGAGACTTTTATAGGTAAATGGATGTAATCTGAGACCATGTTCATAAAAATAAACTAGTTGCACTATGTAAATGTACAGTATCTTTACCATGGAAAGTTGAAAGAGTAAATAAGATCCAAAATATACAGTAGGTATTGTAAAATGGGAAGAAACTTGAAAAGCAAAGGGAGGGTGAGGTATATAGCTCAATGGCATAGTGCCTGCCTGGCAAACACAAGGTCCTGAGTTTTATTCCCAGTACCAAAACCAACCAACCAAACAAAAACAAGAACACACACACACACACGCACGCATGTGCACGCAGATGGGAAACTTGGATAGGGAACAAAGAAAGGAAAAATAAATAAAAGGTAAAGTAGTTACACTACTAATTTTCTTAGTTAATTGAAAACAAAGGTTTGTGCTAATATTGTTTGGACAATTAAATGCTTATATATTGTATTCTGAGTAATTTCAAGATAACAATAAGCAATGTATTAACCACTGTTACTCTATTTTGTTTTAATATTTTTTGTCTTTTAAAATTATACATATATATATATATATATATATATATATATATATACACACACACACATACGTACATATATAAATTTTCTAAATAGCTACTTTACTTTTCCGTAGTTTAAATCATTAGAATAAATATACCTGATTTCATTTAAGAGGTCTTTGCTTGGGGTTTGTTGAACTCCTCGGAATGACATGTTTGTAGTTTTCACCAAATTTACAAAATTCCTAGCCATTATTGCCTCAAAATATCTTTATTTCTCCCACAGTTATACCATTTAATTTGTGATAGACATGCTCTATGATTAGGAAATAAACTGTTGTTTGGACAAAAATTCAGAAAGATCCTGGGGTTATTTATTGCCAAGTATAACTTCTAACCTGAGTGATGCCCTCTCTGACCTAAAGTAGCTCAGGTACGATAAGGAACTATTTTTTTTCCTCTACAGGGAAGGTTACCATCTCTTTGAACTTTATCTGGACTCTAGAGGATAGCCACTTCTAGCCATCCACTAAAAGTGAGATCTTTCTGCTGACTCTCCTAGAAATCAGTCTGTATGTGGTATGTGACTATTACAGAAGATTCACTAGTTAGCTCCCTTGCTATTTTATGGAGTCTATCTTCAACATTCAGGGCTAAATTGAGTTTTCCTAATATTACTTACTGTATTATATCCAAGGGTAGACCCTTTTTCCTCAAATAACTCTATAGAGACTCAAAGAAAGAGAAGGGCAACAAACTTTGGACTCATATGGCATTAGTATTTTTTGTTGTTGTTGCTGTTAATTATGTCTTTGCAATAATGATTTAAAATATTCTCAATGCTTCCTTACAAAATTTATTTGTCCTGGGGCCGGTGGGATGGCTCAGTGGTCTAAAGCACCAGTTTGAGGAAGCTTGGGCAGCTTCAGGGACCACGGTTCGATCCCTGGCACCACATGTTGTGCCAGCCCTGCCCTCGGGACGGGCTGAGCCGGCCATAGAAATGAGTGAATAAACAAAGGTTCTGAAACAAGAACAAAAATAAAAATAATAAATAAAATAAGCCGGGTGTGGTGGCGCACGCCTGTAATCCCAGCACTTGGGAGGCTGAGGCAGGAGGATTGTTGTGAGTTCGAGACCAGCCTGGGCTACAAAAGTGAGCTCAAAGCCAGCCTGAACTGCACAGTGAGACCCTGTCTCAAAAAGCAAAAAAAAATAAATAAATAAATAAATAAAAAATAAATAAAATAAAATAAAAATTTAAAAAAATTTATTTGTCCTAAAGACCTTTTGAAGGACTGAATACTAGTAAGTATTTTAACAGTGATTTGAAAGAAACCACCAGAGCAGTTTGGCTTTCGTACTGTTTGCCAACTCTTCTTCAAAGGGGAACTGCACTAAGAAAATGATAATATACTATGTTTTTTTTCTTTTTTAACCTAATGTGAGGAATCTTCTGTATCATAGCCATATTCTGTTCTCTCCTTTAAATAGTGGGGATAATTAGAAAACTCTTTGGGGTAAGATTTTTAACACCAGTAATATGGTGATTGATTGTTATTTAACAAAAAATCCTTATGTTCTATAAGTAAATGTGTGATAATTTATATAATCTGCATAAAACTAATAATGTAAAATAAAATACTGCCACAAGGTTCTGAGTTCAATCCCCAGTACCACAAATAAGTAAAAAATAAAATAAAATATCACATGTTTACTGATCACATTCCTGACAATTAATAAAACCTTTGGAAATATATTCAAATACTGCCATACCTAGGATTGGAACAAGGTACTCTTTGAGTGTTCACATTGTCACATAAAGGTTCTCCTCCATGGTAGATACCGGTTCGAACATAGATCTAAAAAAAAAGTATATACAAAATGTACACTAATGCAAACACACACATAGAACCAAGTACAGGCAGCAAAATAATGTAACTAATATGAACAAGAAAACCAATAAAAATTTTATTCAGATACTTTTCTTCCCTTTTCTTCACATATTTGATAAATTAATACTGACAAGAGTCCTCATCAAAATTTGCTGCTGCCTTCATTTATGAGTAATGATAGGATATCAGGCCACTAAAAAATTAATACAGAATTATGATCACTTCAAGCAAGTAATATACTTCAGCTTTTCCTATGGTTAGAAAGATAAACTGAGTTGGCTGTGGGAACACATTCCCATAATCTCAGCTCTTAGGAGGCTGAGGCTGAAGAACTGCCATGAGTTTGAAACCAGCCTGCACTGCATACTGAGACTGTCTCAAAAAAACCAAAGGATAGTGGGCATGCCAGCATACACCTGTAATCCCAGCTCTTAGAAGGCTGAGACAGAAGGACCCCCTAAGAGTTCAAGGCCAGCCTGGGATACATAGCAAGTTCATTAGCAGCTTGAAGTATACAGTGAGACCCTGTCTTAAGACAAAACAAGAAAACCTCAAAGTGGACCAAGAGGTGGGAAGGAAAGAGAAAAGGATGAAAATAAGAATTAAATGTGTTATGTCCATGCATCAACTCCACATGAGGAATGTAATCATTATGCATAGCAAATATGTACCAATAAAAATAAAAATTATAAAAAACTGTAACTGAAGAAACAGACAAAGGCTGTAAGAAAAATAGAGACAAGGTGTATATAGAAGGTATGGCTTACAGCTCTCAACATCCAGAATAGCCCCCAATTAAAGATGTTAATATTACTGTAATAAGATGCATGAATATTTACAGTTAAGTAGAATTAATAGACTATTAAAAGACACTCTTTAAAAAGGTGAGTTATATGATCTAAAGAAAAGCCAGAGTATAAAAGGCTCATTTTAGATCAGACCAGGTTTTACTGTTCAATGAATTCTATAAAATTTTTAGTTTTAAAAATATTATTATGGATATTAAAATTACCAAAGACTACATCAAAACTAAGGTAGAAGGAAACAAATAGAATTCATCACATATTCATGTGTCCTGAGACAATTTTATTTCTAGTCATCTGAAAACATACTACAGGTCAACAGATAAAAAGGTTTATATGAAATCATTTCTACAGAAGAATAAGCACCAACACCTAGCCTTACCTTATCAATGTCTCGAATATTTACATTTACATAAGTTGCACAAAGAATTTTTATTCTGAGTGCACTATTTATAACCCAAAGGGATTTTGTAGATGTTTCTCCATTCATATATGGGGTAGCTGTAGAGATGCGTCTTGAATAGGATGGCATTGTAAAACAGTCCATTGGCAGTTGAGAATAAAGGCTTTCTTTAGCCATAAGCATCAAATTGGGCATCCTCCCAAGCATTATACAGCTGCGTATATACTGTAATAAGACATTAGGAGGAAGAGAATAAGCTGTCTCCTGTAAAGCTTTTCATTTTTAAAAGCAACATGTAAGAGTATTATGAGAATGCATATATTAATCTTTAAATATGATAAAGGAGACTAACATAGACCATATTTTTGAGTAGTTACTTATAACATTTAGAACAGTAAAATGTAAGAGTTAGGTTATAGCACAGATCAACCAAGTACCTCTGGATATAAACTGTATATATTCAAATGACAAATATAAGGTTTGGACAGTACAACTGTATTCATAACTGAAAAAAAAATTCAGGATACTTATTTAACAGGAAAGCAATATTAATTAGTAAACCTCTGTCATACTGGCCCACTTACTCATCTTTCTAAATGTTTCCTGGGAAACACTTTTTTTTTTTTTTCCCCCCCAAAAAAATCAGAGACTCAGATTTATGGAAATACTAAAAAAGTATTATATTGGGCTGAACTCTGAAATGTCAGGATAGAGATTTTTAAAATATAAATGCTACTTTATTCATATTGTAACAGTGCATGGTCTCTTCTGTGAGCCCTATAAACAACCTGAAGGCCAGGACCTTTGACACTGTACTCAATATTTGCAATATGCTTGCAATAGTTGGTTCCCATAGATGTTTAATGAACATAAAATGATAACAGGGAAGTACTAACAGTATATCTTAATAGCAGGTCAGGGGCCTGGCGGGATGGCTCAGTGGTCTAAAGCGCCTGCTCGGGAAAGCTTGGGCGGCTTGCGGTTCGATCCCCGGCACCACATGCTGTGCCAGCCCTGCCCTGGGGGAAGGCTGAGCCGGCCATGAAAATGAGTGAATAAACAAACAAAGGTTCTGAAACAAGAAAAGAATAAATAAATAAAATAAAAAATTCTTTAAAAAAAAAAAAAATAGCAGGTCATAGATTTTTTGAAATGTTTATTTTAAGCCTATGCTACTATTTGGGAGAGCATTAAAAGCATGAAATATACCATATTTTGAGGGTGTGTAATTACCAACATTTTTAGTCTCTCAAGTTACATAATTACAGTATAAAAACATGTTATTTGCCTATGTTCATTATTGAATTTTCAGGAAAATATGTCTTAAAAATACCATTTATCAGGGCCTGTGTGATTACTTTTAAAATTTGAAATTAATAGTCTTGAAACTTATTACTCACCTTATACTGACTCAGAGGATATTTTTCTAGGAAGTATTCATCACATCCACATACTTTTAAAATGTACTTGCCCTGATACTCTAAAACACAGAGTTTCAGCTGTTCAGAGGATAGCAACATACTTCGAGTTTTTTTCCTGATTGCTTCAGCAATTACTTGTTCTGGCACATAGTCATGGTTGATTTTCAAAGTATATTTCTGCTTATCATTATTTGGAGAAACTATTACCCAAATCACCACAATTATTTGTCCTGTAATAGGAAAACATAGTAATGAAATTATCATGGCTATTTCATTTTTCAAGAGACAAATTTCAAGAATGCACTATTCATTCTAACCATAATCAGAAATGATTTCTAATCAATCTAATTATATACAGGTAAATATTTGGCAGGAACTGATAAGAGTTGTCAGGCCATGCCTAAATTCTGCAGTCGTATGGCAAGCATACAAAACTGCAATTAGGGGGTCAGTCATAAGTCCCTGAGACCAGGTTAATTTCCATTTTAAACTGCATGACATGTTTCAAAGGATCAGCAGTGTCTAAGGTAAAATGTTATGGGGAATAAAGAAAGAATAAATGAAAGCCTAAAGATGTTCAATCAGAATAATAGAAAAGATTGGAACAAGAGTTTCAGATGATGAACAAAAAAACTTTCCAATATTCTGCTATTATGATTAATTAAATCAGGAAACCATATTTTTGACCCTAAAAAGATTAAAACTAGGTGCACTATGTTCACAGTTCGACTTCCTTATATGTGGGAAATTTTCTACTAAAAGATGGAGAAAATTTTAAGATGTTTAGTATGGCAGGATTTCAAAAGAACATACATTATTAAACTCAGAATATCATGTGTGCAACAAATATGTCTTGATATTGTTTTGACAGAATTTTATACTGAATACCATGGCAGAGTCAACTTATTCTAAAACTTCAAATTAAAAGTATCTAATATGTCATGTATTTCTAAAATGACAATATAGCTATCCATTTTCATGTAATTCTAGAAGTCATACATTAAATGTTCAGTATATCCATAACTCATTATGATCTGATATATTTAACGTTAAGAAAATTTTTTCTTTATATAGATAAAAACAAAGTTTTCCTACACTTTTACTTAACACTTCTTATATGTGCTTTTCTTTATAAAGAGATAGGCAGCTTTGAATCTTAGCATCCTCAACAAGAGTTAATTTCAAATTCAAAAGTTCTTCAGTTTTACTGGGATAAAAATATAAGGGATCACTGCCATATATGCACAATTCATTTAATTAGTATTTATTGTACATAACTGTACATTCAGCAATCAATCAAACCTTGTTGGTAAGCAACCTCTGCATTCACAAAGTTTATCTAGCTAAAAGAGCAAAAATACAAACAAAAATATAGGAACAATTTTTCACTGTAGTAACAATTATGGAGATTAACAATTTTCTTACCTTTATCTAATTTATTGTATATGTGCTTTGGCAGTTCTGGTGAAGATTCTACATTTGGAGGGTAGACGTACATTGCTCTACTATGAGGTGAATTGAGATCTCTAAGGTCCACAGCTTCTTTACAAACATTCAGAATATTTCTTCGGAAGTCCTGAACTTCTGGATCTTTAACCATATCAAATTCACATACTGGCATGCCAATAACAAAACCTGAAGAACATTATATAAAGAATGCATTATATTCTATTGCACACATGTATGGACAGGTTTCTTACTAACAAGGGAAAAAAATACATATATATGATCACAATAGAGGCAAGATGTTTTTTCCTGGGTTAAAAAATAAATCTCTAATGAATCAACTAGTAAGATCTAAAATGTGTGTGTGTGTGTGTGTGTGTGTGTGTGTGTGTGTGTGTGTGTGTAAAATCAACATACTGGACTTTAATATTTTAGAATTAAAAAATTTTTTACAAAATAATAACACAAAACTGGGAGATAGCATACCTAAATCTTTCTACATATGGTATTTTTTAAAGAAGAGCATATAGAATATCAAGGCAATTAAGAATGTTTCACACTCAAAAGTCAAAGATACTTTAGATTTATTTAGATTTATATAGATATTTTGCTAAGAAAGCTATTGGTTCAGGTAAACTATTTCAATAATGAGACAACAGCTAATTAACTTTCATAGTTGTTTGTATTTTTGAATAGGATGAGAGAAATATTTAGTTAAAAATTGTATCTTACCAATTTCTCGATTCAGGATCTTTTCTTCACGGTTTCCTACAGGTTCAATTACTTTTAAAAAGGGCTGGAAAAGCCGAAGGTCACAAAGTCGTCTTGTTTCATCAAAAAATTCTTCTCTTTCTGCTTCTTGGGTAACGCTTACAAAAATGTAAGAAGATTCATCTTGAAGAAGTTGATGGAGAGGGTATTTTCTTGCTTCCTTAAACAGTTCGTGCTTTATGGTTATTAATGTAGCCTCACGGAGGCATTCTAAAGTCACGATCATTCCATTTGGGAGTAAGCATTCTACCAGGATTCTTGGGGGCATCAAGTGGATGCCCCACAGCTCACCTGATGATGGTCGTGGAGGCATTTTTCTGGTATTTTATAAGTTTTACATATAAAACTACTTTAAGTGATTAGATTTATGGCTGTTCCAAAGCAGTAGCCTAAATGAAAGAAGAAAAACATCTTTTAAAAGTAAAAAACTATAAAAGAATATATTTATTACAATGCTAAATGTTAAAGTTCGTTCCATAGTTTGAATAGGATAATGATTAATCTTAAATATTTTAATCAAGATTGCCTTTGAGTAAAAATGATCTTAGCACAGATTATGAAAGCCATTTGTATATAATTAAAGTCATTAAAACATACTTGAGTATGTTTTCTAAGATAAAACAGAGCTGAAACTATGAGAAGAATGAACAGCTGCAATTCAAACTCAAATTCCCTCAGGAGCTGGGGAGATAGCTCCATGGTACAAGTGCCTGCCTGGCAAGTGCAAGGTTGTGAGTTTGAACCCCCATCCCGCGGAAAAAGAAAAAATTCAATGGAAGTCAAACTCCAACTCCCGTCACCTATCACCTTAGGTCACAGGTTCATTACTCAGTTTAGAGCTAATAAAGCCAAGAGATGTCAAATCCTTTTCCTACTTTTTGACCTCAACATGTAGTAACAAGAAATCACAAAGTCAGTCTAGCCTCCCTCCCTATACTAATTATACAGAATAAGAATAATGGATTTCATTTTGGCATATCAGTACACATATGTAATATACATTGATATGTAATACATTTCTGCTCTATGGTGCCCACCCTGTTCCTGTCTGCTTAATACTATCTCTTCTACTTTCCTGTTACTAATTCCCCTTCGACTGCAGTTGAAGGAAAACTTGTAAGATTTTTAGACCATTCTGTTTTTAAAATACAATTTAGGTATATTCACAATAGTTCTAAACATAAATAGGAACCAATACTCTTTGCAAGTACAATGCACCGATCATCTACTAAGAACTTACAAGTTTTTCTTTAAACATTAAGTGGTATTATGATTTGAAGGACTTCCAATGTTTTAGATTCAATCTCGGGAATTTTTCTTGAAGACACTATTAAAACCCACGTAACCAAATCTATTTCTTGCTATTTATACTTAACATATTTTTTATTCAGTAAGTTAAAATGTGAGAATATTATAAAACAAAAACGAGATTCCAAGATTGAAATAAAAAACTAGCTTGTGCTACAGAAATCAACAATAACAGAAAGCCCCCCCAAACAAAAACATCTAGGTAAGTTACTGTATTTGAATACTCTACTGGGTATTGTGAATGATCGCTATGTTTGTTTACCAAAAGAGTACTGGGACTCTTCCTAAGACCAGGTTTGGAGCTGGGTATATAATGAAGAATAAGCCCAGAGTATGAAGAACTGCTTAGGCTGTATGTAGGGCAATTAAATTCTGAGTAACAAACAGGATAAATCTGCTACTATCATGGAGAAGGGCCACATTCTATAAAAAAGCACTCAATGGAGGTTTGGATGGCAAAGTATCTATAGAAGGTAACACATAAACCAAATCCTTCAGGGTTAAGCAGCAGCTGAACAAACAAAAGGAGGAGCATGACATACTTAATCCAGAAACCTGCCATTCCTGACTCCTCTATCTCACACCCTTCTATGTCAAACCCATCAATAAATTAACTCCTTGTTTAAATTCTCTCATTATCACTTTTTTTTTTTTTTTTTTTTTTTTTTTTTTTTTTTTTTTGTCTTTTTGAGACAGGGTCTCAGTATGCAGTTGAGGCTGGCCTTGAGCTCACTTTTATAGCCCAGGCTGGTCTCGAACTCGCACTGATCCTCCTGCCTCAGCCTCCCAAGTGCTGGGATTACAGGCGTGCGCCACCACGCCCGGCTTCATTATCACTTTTGTTACTCTGCTCAGGGTAGCACTGCAAAGGCCTGACTGGTCTTGCCCTTTTGTTTTTCCCCTGCAATGCAACTTCCACTTCACAGCCACTGTTACCTACAGAGCACTAGAGCTAATCTGATCAAACGCTGCTGCTGTACCAATTCTCTGCTGGTCATGATACTTAAAAGGTACTTCACAAGCTTAAATAAGATTTCTCTTACATTAAAATACAAAATATAGGGCCCAGCGGGATGGCTCAGTGGTCTAAAGCGCCTGCTTGGGGAAGCTTGGGCGGCTTCAGGGACCGCGGTTCGATCCCCTGTACCACATGCTGCGCCAGCCCTGCCCTCGGGGCGGGCTGAGCCGGCCATAAAAATGAGTGAATAAACAAACAAAGGCTCTGAAACAAGAATAAAAAAAAATAATAATAATAATAATAAAAGAAAAAAATAAATAAATAAAATACAAAATATAAATAAATTGAACTGAAAAATAAAAGATATTATAGGAAGCAGGGAGATAAGTCTTTTGCAAAATGGAAGGGAACAAAGAGATGGAGGGGAATCAGATATAAAAAATTAAGATGGGGCCAGCTGAATAGCTCACTGGATTAAAGTGCTTGCAAGCAGGCACAGGGGCCTGCCGAGCCGGCCCTGCCCCTGGGGTGAGCTGAGACTCTAAGATGGGGTGTGGTGGTGCACAAGTGTAATCACAGCTCTTGGGAGTGTGTAAACAGGCGGATCACTACAAGTTCCATTGTAGAATGAGACCCTGAATACTCTATAGTCCCTTCCCTAAAAAATACAGGAAAAAAAATGTATTATACACATGTACCAACTCCCCAGAATATAATTATGTACTGCAAATACATGCTAATTAAAAAGTTTTTAAAAACTGAAATTTATATGAAGGAGGCAAGGAACAGTAATAAAATATTTAGCCTTCTCACTTCTGGAAACATAAAAGCAAATTATTTTTTCTCAGGTGAAAATATTCTTCAAATTTACAAAAGCAATACAGTGCAGTTATAGGACTTAAATGCAACTACTTCCTGTACATTAAAATAATCATTGACTAAAAAATTAAAAATATTCCATCATTTAAAAAAAAATCACTGACTACTGAGAAGGCCAGCCAGATGAACCTGTGCGCATAACTAGAGAAGTGATTTAAAATAAGTTTTTAAGAACATTAAAAAATGTGAAGAATGCAAGTGAGAATGCCAAATGACTACGTTTTAAATGATTATTTTCCTGGATAAAGCAGTTCAAGTAAAAACAAAACCAAAACCATAACCTATGCCAAAATAGCAGCTGTGTTTACAATTTTCTTTGTTGAATGGTGCTAAGATGTTTATTTTATAGAACCACTGGGGCAATTATTTTATTTAATAAATAACCTAAAGAGCCTCACATGTTCTCCAAGAATAAAAGTCCACTAGACAATTGATTTTACTCCCTATTCTACTATAGGAAGTGACTAATGTAATTAGTAAATATTTAAGAACACCCTTTTAATAAAGAAAATAAATGTGATCATAGCTATGTAACACTTGTAGATGCTGGAAAGTAAGCATTACACAAAAAACAAGATAATAACTCACTAATGGTTATTTGCTTTCTTATGCCAGATATTGGTCTATGTAAGTCATTATCCCAGAGCTCACATGTGGAGGTACAGAAAAGGCAAGTGGGGCTAACATGTTACTAGTTAGTACATACCATATACTTGAGCATGCAATACCCTTCTGGATATATGAATTATCATTTTACAGAAGAAAAGCAAAGGTCAGAGAAATGTAGTTACTTGCTACAAGAATATTTATTTTTAACTCAGGTCTAGATAATTTTAAAAAGTATACTATAACCATGATACTACAACCTATTTGATCTTCAGTTATGGCTACGCATGATGGCATAACCATAGTGGTGTATAAGAAGTCAGGATCTAAAGTTTCATTAGATTCAAATTTCAGATAACCTAGTTAACAGCTGTGTGACACCGTGCAGCTTGTTTTTCTATCTATCTATCTATCTATCTATCTATCTATCTATCTATCTATCTAATCTATTTATTTATTTTTTGTGCAACCAGGGATCAAACTCAGGACCCTGCACTTGCCAGGCAGGCACTTGTACCCCTGAGCTATCTTCCCGGCCCCTAACACTGTGCAGTCTAGTTCATCTACTTAACATCCTATTTTCCCCAACTGCTAAACTGGTATTAAAAAAACAACCATATCAGGGCCTAGCAGGATGGCTCAGTGGTCTAAAACCCCTGCAGGCGGCTGCAGGGACCACAGTTCGATCCCCGGCACCACATGCTGTGCCAGCCCTGCCCTCAGTGGGGGCTGAGCCGGCCATAAAAATAAAAAACAAAAACAAAAAAGACAACCATATCATTGGGTCACTATAAGGGTTAGATGAGGTAGCACATGAAAAAGATTTAAGTCAAGAGATTAGCACACAATACTCAATAAATTTTAAATATTATTAACAAACCCATTACATGCTATCAATATTATATTTTCAAACTATTTTGAATTATCCAGGCTGGGCATCAAGTACATAGGAAAAAGCAGTTTGGCTTCTTTGACCAAGGGAGGAAAGCAAATAAGGTGCTCCACAAAGCAGTGCCTATTTCTCGTCTTGATATGTGATGGTAGTACTAGTCATGCAAAGCTTACACACACACACACACACAAACACACACACACACACAAACACACACATCTGGAATAAGACAGTGGGGCTCAAATGTGGGTGCTCTTGCAGTGATTTCCAATTCCTCTGATTCCCAAGATTTCTATTTAAATGTAAATTGTCTACATTTTAGATGTGAGGAGCCCCTTGTTAATTCCTCCTTTCCCTACTTTGAGACAAATCTATTTATGTTAGATTCTAGGATAACTATGGTTCTTTCCTTTCTGCTGTTGAGACTTAATTTACTGGGGAACAACTTTAACCATGTAATACCTGTTACAAGACAATGAATTATTAAAGTCTAAAGAAGTGAGGGAAGGCTTTAGTAAGGCCTTTCAGAACATCATTATGAAATACGGAATAGAAGGTGTTAATTTCTTTCTATTTTTGTTTTGTTTTTTGAGCCAGGGTCCTGCTATACAATTCAGGCTGGCCTTGAACCATCAGGCAGCCCAAGCTGGCCTCAAATTCATGATGACCCTCCTGCCTAAGTCCCTCCAGTGCTAGGATTACAGGCATCCACTACACCTGGCTATACAGGATTTCATAGGGAGAAGTGGTTTGGTTGTAGGACAGCTACATGAGATGGCCACAACAGTGAACATGCACTGCACAGCCACTGTCCATAAAGAAGGCAGACTGTTACCAGTAATATAAGTCTTTATTATTATTTTTTTTAATGTATTTAATACAGGGTCTAAAGGGTCTCAGTATACAGATCTGACTCGTAGTGATCCTATTTTCAGCCTCCCAGTGCTGGGATTAACAGGCACGTGCCACCATGCCATCTAGGGATCAAACCCCAGTCCCTGCATCTGCTTAAGCAGTTGCTTTAATCCACTGAGTTGTCTGGCCGGCCCCCTCTTTTTTTTTTTTTTTAATTATGTGGCTCTGACACTCATGGGAATAGGTGGAATATGTGACAAAGAAGGAGGGGTTAAAAGTAGGTAAGAGACAGATAATAAAACTATGCTCAAGAGTTTGAGTTTATTTCATGTTGTATAGTGAGTAAAAAACTGTCTACTAAAAAAGGACACACCGTTCTATGATTTTTAAAAATTTTCAGATATTTTAGAAGTTGCTTTTTGAATATAGCATATAATGAAATGAAAATTAAGATATAAAAACTGTATCTTCTCAGTTAAAAGAAAAATACCTACAAAACTTAAAGAAAATATATAGGGCTAATAAATCTGATCTTTTAACATTTAAAATAAAGGGCTCTTTCTTTAGACTAGAAAGATTAAATATTCATTAAAATGACAAAATTATCAAATTTAAATGCATGCTGTTCTATTTACTAAAGAACTTTGTAAAGCAATAGAGAGGAGTAAGTCACTATAAAATTAATTACTGAAATACTAATCTAGGCAATTTGAAGGCTTGGTGTCAAAATGAAAAATGTTCTTACTAAAAATGAGGCATTGGGCTGGGGAGATAGCTCAGCAGTCTAAACATCTGCCTGGCAAGCACAAGGATGCAGGTTTGATCACCACATGCCATGAGGCCCTGTGATGTGCTGGCCAATGATACTGGGTGTGGTGGTACACACCTGTAATCCCAGTGCTGGGGTGGTTGAGACAGGACGATCACTATGAGTTTAAGCTGCATGGTGAGACCTTATACCCAAATAAGTAAGTATATAAATAAAAGATTTTTATTTATTATTCTTATTATTTTGTATTTTAGGGAAAGTTCTACAGCGTGTTCAGGGTCTCACTACTAGATAGGATTTGTAGTGATCCACCTGTTTACAGCCTTCCAAGAGCTGGGATTACTTTTTATGCACCACCACAGTCTCAATGGCTGTCTCAGCATGCTCTGGGGGTGGGGCCGGCATGGCAGGCCTGGGGATCAAACCCCTGGCCCTTGTACCTGCTTACAGGTGATTTAATCTGCTGAGCTACTTGGCCAGCCCCTGAGCTATTTGGATGGCCTAAGATTTTTTTCTTTTCTTTTTAAAAGAGGTATTTTAGGAGTCCAGGAACCATTCTATTGATTCAGAATGCCAAGAAAATACAGACTAAGTAATTACAGCTATCCAGTACACGTAATAACTTTGTTGCCCCTCCTGACTTCCCATATGTCTACGTAAGTTGTTTCAATTAGGGCAATGCTGCTTTCTTTCTAGAGTATATACAATTCACAATTTACTCTTGTTTTGATGACTCACAATCATTATTATAAACACCAGTTACTGTGCTATTTATTCTATAAGACACAAACAGCAATACAGGCTGGGATTACAGGCACTTGCCATCATGCCATAACATAGCTTACTTACTCAGCCTTTTAGGTTTTTTTTTTTTTTTTTTTTTTTTTTTTTTTTTTTTTTTTTTTTTTTTTTTTTTTTTTTTTTT
>PVJA010024827.1:5648-23584 GCA_004027025.1 Myocastor coypus
CTCACTTTTGTAGCCCAGGCTGGTCTCGAACTCGCACCAATCCTCCTGCCTCAGCCTCCCCAGTGCAGGGATTACAGACGTGCGCCACCACGCCCGGCTCTCGGTTCGTTTCTAGACTAAGAAAAATGATAAAGGACGCACTTGTGAAGGAGCCCTCAGCGGGACTATTTTTTAGATTAAAGGAATAAAATGTAAATATCGTGCTCTTGGGCCCTACTTCAGTGAATTTCGATCACAGGCCTGTCTGGCACGCACAGGGAGGAAGCCCAGACCCAGCCAGTTGCTGCTGTCCAGCCTGCTCCTCCCACGCGGCAGGGCACTTGCTCTTCCCCGTTCTCACCAGAGAGGCACAAGTGCTCCTTCCCTTCAGCGGCAGGCAAAAGGAAGAGAAAGGGTCTGTTGTTTTCTTCTCCTTGTTTCTCTCTTGTCTCTGCTGATCACTAAGCTGCTGACTAAGTACGAAAGCCTTGATGGAAATCCTCCAGTGCTGGTCAGGCCCCTCCTCCTCCAGGGAGCTTGTCCTTGACTAATTTTTCTTTGTCCCAAAGGGAAAGAGAGAGAGGGACAGAGATAGAGAGAGAGGAACGCGCAAAACCACAAACTTCCTTTGAAAATCAGTTTGTGTGCAGGGCCTGGAGCACATGCCGGAGACTCAGCTGCTCAGGAATCCTGAAGACATTGGAGAAAACGAGCCCAGGAGCCGCCGGACTGCGCCCTGCCGGCCCTCCCACTGCTGCCTTGCCCCCAGCCCTGGGTGTGCGTCCGGAAGTGGCCACAGCCTAGCAGCCTGGCGACGCTCCCGCGGAGCCTGTGTCAGCCCGTGTAAGCTTGGCGTTGACAGTCGGAGGCGGCCAGCCCCTCACTGTGCTACCCCCTCATCACACTGCCAGAGCTGAACCCTCCTTTCAGTCCTGGAACTGCACCCACTTCTTCAAGGTAAAAACTTTGTTTTAACCATTTTTTTCCACCTTTTCCTCACCCAGAATTCTCCTTCTGTCCAGCTCCAGGGAGTTGGCAGCTGGCTGTCCCCCCATCAGTGGTCTCCCGAGGTCTGGTTTGCTTGGAGAATGGAAAGGAGCTGTTGTTGGTCCCTTCCTTGGTCCCCTCCTAACCAAGCTCTGCCCTTCTTCCTTGGGAGCAAATAGGCAGGATGCTGTTTGAGTTATTCACAACGAAAATTGAAACCATTGGTTGCTTGAAGATCTGGGTCAGGCTGAGTAGCCTGGCATGGGACAGTAAGGGGCTCGAGGGGAGAGAAAGGTCTCAGAGAAGGGGCTCCTTCTGGAAGCCACATACACACCTATTTTATGTGCTGACTCTACTGTGGGGTGGTTTCCTCCCTTGGGGATGGGGCCAAGGCTCTTCTAAGTCATCATACGCCACCATAAGAGAATTCTGAGCTGGACTGAAAGTACAGGACTTGAGCTGAGAAAAGAGAAGGAGAAGGATGGAATCCTAATTTCCACAAGTACCCTCCGCGGTGAGAGCACCTCACAGGTGGGACTCACCTCTGCCTGGGTTCTGAGAACCTCCTCCCTCCATGCAGTGTCCAGACTCTGGTTTTAGTCACTCCCTCTGGCCAGCTTGCTTCCCAACCCCCACTCAATTATTGATCATTTCTAGCACTAGGTAGAACATAAGCCCTGCTTTTTCTTTTCTTTTTTCTTCTAAAACCAAAGCTTTTTTTTTTTTTTTTTTTTTTTTTTGAGTGATTGCTGCAATTCTCAAGATGAACTGGATGCTGCAACAGCTGCTCTCTTGGGTTTAGGTGTCGTTCCTTCACGGAATCCATGCCTGAATCTGTGATATACAATTTGTAGGTGCCTCTTTCACCAGTTCCAGTGGTATTTCATCTTTTAGGCTTTGCACTCCAGTTATACTTTCTCTTGTGTTTGGCGGGATAGCCACATTTACCACAAGTCGACATCTGGAGGTGGTATGCCTTAGAGCCACAGCGGCCGCACAACGTGTGCGTCTTATTATGACGCTTTCCAAAGGATGACGTTCCCTTCGTCATCTCGCTTGTGCCACCGAGACCAAAGAGCAAGCCCTGCTTTTCTTAAAGCTTTTTATTTTTATTTATTCTTTTGCAGGATCAGGGATTGAGCTGAGGCCCTTGCTCTTGCCAGGCAAGCACTTATTCTACTGAGCTATTTCCCCAGCCCTTTCTTAAAGCTTTTTAAACATCCTTACTCTCTGATACCTGCTTAAACCTCATACTAAGTGCCATGTGAAAGGGGAGGAAGAAAGGAGGAAAAGAAAAAACACGTGTAGGGCTTGCAGGCAATTCTTGCTACTTGGATTCTAAGTGTAAAAAAAATGCAACTATTAAAGCCGGGCATGGTGGCGCACGCCTGTAATCCCAGCACTCGGGAGGCTGAGGCTGGAGGATCGGTGTGAGTTCGAGACCAGCCTGGGCTACCAAAGTGAGCTCAAGGCCAGCCTGAACTGCATAGCAAAGCGAGACCCTGTTTCAAAAAGACCAAAAAAAAAAGCAACTATCAGGGGAAAAATTTTTTTTTGAAATAGAGTCTTGCTGTGTAGTTCAGGCTGCCCTTTAACTCTAAGCAGTCCTCCTGCCTCAGTCTCCTAAATGCTAGGATTGCTGACATTTACCACCCTGCCCTCCTGCTCCAAATTATTACAGGTTATAAGGAGACAGCATTATCTCAGATGAGTAGGAAGCTGGAGAAAAGGCAAGATTAGTGTCTTTTTAAAAAAGGATCTTGCTGCTCAGATTGACCTTGAATTTACCATCTTACTGCCTCAAATCTTGCAAATGCTGAGATTACAGGCATGTGTACTTACTGGCTGAGGGAATTTTTTTTCATGTAAAGTGATCATTAGCATTTTCATGTCCCATATAAATAGTTGACAAGAAAGCGTCTCTGGCCAGGTATGGTGGCAAGCGCCTGTAATTCAAGCACTCTGGAGTCTGAGGCCAGAGGGCTGCAGTCAGTTTCAGGCTAGACTGGCCTACAGAGCAAGACCTTGTCTCACAAAAAGAAAAAAAAGGTCAGTCCAAGTGCAGTGGAGCTTACAACTAAATGACAAGAGGAGTGGGAGGGAAAGGACAAAGGGAAGAGTATTTTGGGTTCGTGCAATTTGGGATAAAAGAATTATCTTGGCCAGGTGTGGCGACGCACGGCTGTCATCCCAGCACTTGGGAGGCTGAGGCAGGAGGATCAGTGCAAGTTTGAGACCAGCCTGGGCTACAAAAGTGAGCTCAAGGCCAGCCTGAACTGCATAGGGAGACCCTGTCTCAAAAAGACAAAAAAAAAATAAATAAATAAATAAATAAAAAAAAGAAAAGAAAAGAAAGAAAGAAAGAAAGGAAAAGAAAAAAGGAAAGGGAAAAGCAAGAGAGAGAGAGAGAAAAGCTTAGTGGAAGATTTGAGGGGTACAGGAGGCCAGCCAGATAGCTCAGTGGATTAAAGCACCTGCTTCGGCAGGTGCAGTTGATGCAGGAAGAAAAAACTGATCCGGGGTACATGACCTCCAATGGGGAACCTCCAAATGATATAGGGAAAAATGATTCCCTAACCTGAAAAGTACCTGGGAAGAATTCATGTTCTCTAAAACTAAAGAATGAATTTTAGGAAAAAACAGAGGTAATGAGCAGAACATATTTATTAGAGGAAAGAAAGCTCTGTCTGAGGAGCCCAGAGGGATGGCTCAGTGGTTTAAAGCGCCTGCTTGGGAAAGCTTGGGCGGCTTCAGGGACCACGGTTCGATGCCAGCCACCACATGCTGCACCGGCCCTGCCCTTGGGGCAGGCTGAGCCGGCCATAAAAATGAGTGAATAAACAAATAAAGGTTCTGAAACAAGAAAATAAATAAATAAAATTAAAAATTCGTAAAAAAAAAACAAAAAAGAAAGCTCTGAGAGAGACAGGAGGGAGGTCCCAAGTAGGTATCCCCAAAAGCTAGCCCTTTCAGGGGCTTTTATAGAGGAAAACCATGTGGTGAGGCGGGTCTAAGGTTGTGGAGAACATGTGGGAACTGGCTTAGGTGGGCATGAGGTGGGACAAAGTCATGGTCAACCAGGGAGCACCATTGCTCAGGTAAAACATTAAAATCAGGATCAAAAAAAAATAAAAAATAAAAAAAATTGGGATCCAATGGGAAGGCAAGTCTCGGAGCAAGTGGGTAACAAAATCTATTGAGCTTGGGCTCATGACTCTTTCCAGGTTCTTTCAAGGTGATTGATACTAGCCGGGCGTGGTGGCTCACGCCTGTAATCCCAGCACTCAGAAGGCTGAGGCAGGAGTATTGGTGCAAGTTCGAGACCAGCCTGGGCTACAAAAGTGAGCTCAAGGCCAACCTCAACTGCATAGCGAGACCCTGTCTCAAAAAGACAAAAAAAAAAAAAAAAAAAAGGTGATTGATACTTATCTAGCATATCAATCCCTGATGCCTACCCTTAAGGAAGTATGTAGTTGCTTCTGTTTACTCTTGTCTTGAAATCTGGCCCAAGGCGGAGAAGTGTCTGTCTTTAGTTGGAAAGTCACCTGTCTTCCTTGTCGTCTTTAAGTGCCTGGCCCTGTTGAGACCGAGAGGCGACTGAGCTGGCCACGGTGGCATGCTCCTGTAATCCCAGTGCTGGGGAGGCTAAGAATAGGAGGATCACTGTGAGTCTGATCTGTGTGGTGAAACCCTGAACTAAATACATTAAAAAAAAAAATGGTGCTGGGTGTGGTGGCTCACGCCTGTAATCCCAGCACTTGGGAGGCTGAGGCAGGAGGATCGGTGCGAGTTCGAGACCAGCCTGGGCTACAAAAGTGAGCTCAAGGCCAGCCTGAACTGCATAGTGAGACCCTGTCTCAAAAAGACAAAAAAAAAAAAAAAAAAAAAATGGAGGGGAGTGCTTTTTATGTTCCCCAACCTGAAGTTATTTACCAGATTCACTCTCCAGTTCAAGTCCTTGTAAACCACCACAACCCCAACCTACAGGAAGCCCCTCCCAGTACCTTGCTGTGGTTGGGATTGTGTAATGTTCAGTAGAACCCTCATTTTCCTCACCAGGGTGTCATCAGTAGGAGCATGGTCCTGCCCTGCATCTCTATTACACCCCAAGCACTATGAGGTGGTGAACTTTCCAGCCTTGCAGTGAGGCAGAAGGGATACCCTTAAGGGCCCCATGTGTGCTGCAGAGCTCTGGAAAGGGCAGAGGAATTAACCAACCCGAGCTGTGCTATGGGTTAGGAACATGTTCTCCCACTGAACACTGCAGCCCTCCTCTCTTTGCGACTGGGGTCCTCACAGAGTTACCCTGTTGCCCAGGATGGCCATGAACTTTTGATCTTCCCGATTTAGCCTCTCAAACAGCTGAGGCCTGTGCCACCATAAGTAGCTTAATCTTTCCCTGCTCTTTCTCTTTGAGACAGGGTCATATTATGTAGCCTGGGCTGGCCTTGAGCTCAGCAACCCTGACTCAACCTCCCTAGTGCTGGGATTACAGGTGTGCATCACCATGCCCGGTTCCTCGTGCATTTCTGTTCCTTTCCTATTTCTCCTTTCCACTTCTCCCTCCTCTCAGTGTAGACAGCTAAGGTAGAGAGATCATAGGTGGTCAGAGGGAACCCAGCCCTCAAAGGATTCAGTGCTGAAGATAAGAAAGCTTTACAACTGTGGCTGCAGGACCATTCATTGAAGGCCAGGCCTCAGGACAGAGATAAAGTGACTACATCTACATACCTCCCTGAGGGATAAACAATAAGGATCGCTATTGTAAATGGGCATCAGTCTCCTAGGTGACCTCCTGACTCATCCTTTCCAAAATAGGCCCTTGGCTGGGGAGATAGCTCAGTAGAATAAATGCTTGCTTGGCAAGTGCAGGGTCCTCAGTTCAATCCCTGGTACTGCAAAAAAATGGTCTTTGTTCTCTCCAAGCACTCTTGCTAGTGACTAACTTGTTTACTGGGTCAGTATTACCTGAGTGACTATACCATAGTCTTATTGGTTGCCCATAGTTTTGTCCCACCATGCACAAGCTTCATGATTTTATGCTCACCTTGTGATTTTGCTTTATAAAATTTCCTTAGAGAAGTGGGCTCATAGGCCACTCACTTTCCAGGTCTCCTCTTGTCTCTTAGGAGCTGTGTCTTGCTCAATAAAATTTCCTAGTCTTTTTTTTTTTTAAATTTCCTACTCTTAACCTCGATTGTTCCTCAGAATTCATTCTTCAATTTTGAGGAACAAAACTCGACATATCAAAGAGCTAGCAGGAATCCCAGCACTTGGGAGGCTGAGGCAGGAGGATCCGTGAGAGTTTGAGACCAGCCTGGGCTACAAAACTGAGCTCAAGGCCAGCCTGAACTGTACAGCGAGACCCTGTCTCAAAAAGACAAAAAAAAAAAAAAAAAAAAAAGAGCTAGCAGGTTGGGAGTTATCATAGTTCCCTATATTGTTTGGAGGTCCTCTGTCACTGTCTTTTCCTCATTCTCTGTCGTTAATGTGTTTCAGGGAAGCTGAGTCCACTTGCAGATTCAACTCCCACCCTGTCAAGCCTGGAAGCCCAGTCTGCACAGATCCCCTCTGGTCACAGCAAGTTAGTGGTGAAGAGCTCAGTGATAGACCGGTGTATACAGCAGAGGAAGGCAGGTGCCACTCTGAGCTAGGGGTGGCTGTGTAGACTGAGCCAGCTTCCATACTGCATTCACTTTCCAAGCCCTTTCCAGGTCTCTCTGCTTTGTAACTCAATGATCTTGGTGGACAGGGCTCTCCTGTGCATACCACTACTGGCCTAGGCAAAGCCACAGGTCAGGAAACACTGTCAACTTAGTTGACTCCCACCATGGAACACGCTCAGTTTGAGCATCTGGGCCCTGATAAGCCCAGAGGTGCCGAAGAGGTGACCTGTGAAAACTATGAGGTCCCCTTGGGATCTGAGGAACAGCCTCAGAACAAGGATGCCAAAGATGCCAATGGGGAGAGAGAGCAGGGAGACCAAAGTGAATCAGAGCCAGGAGACAAAACAACGTTTCCTGCCCAGAGTGGGGAGAACCTCGAGTGCCCCCCACCTGAAGCCCCTGCGTGTTCACCTGGGCCAGCCTCTGGAAAGCCACCCGAAGTAGAGATGATTGGGGCCTGCTCTGGGCCCCAGGAGCTCCCCCAGTCTCCCAGGGCCCGGCAGCCTGAGCCAGACTTCTACTGCGTGAAGTGGATTCCCTGGAAGGGAGCACGGACACCCATCATCACGCAGAGCACGAATGGACCGTGCCCTCTGCTTGCCATCATGAACATCCTTTTCCTCCAGTGGAAGGTAAGAGGCTGCTCAGCCAGGCGCTGGGGAGATGCAAGTTCTCCTTTCCAAGCCACCACCTTGAGTTTTTCTCAGGCCGGTCAAAGTGTTCCAGATTGTTCTCTGTTCTACTCCTGTCTCCTATAGCAACTGGAAAACTTTGCAGTATCTCACATCTGCCTGGCTTCCCCTGGGTTCCACCATGGTGCTTTGGGAGGGAGGCAACACCCATTCACCCTTTCTGCTTGCAGGTGAAGCTGCCTCCTCAGAAGGAAGTGATCACATCCGATGAGCTCATGGCCCACCTTGGTGAGAGACTGGGCCCTGAAGAGGAGTTTCCCCAGGGGCACCCAAAGCTGTCCATTCAACCAGAAGCCCAGACTATGGAGGGATCTTCATTTGGGGCAATGGCATGGCTGGGAGAGTAAGGGTTTTTTATGGCTTCTCTACAAGGCTGGATAATCAAGGGCAAAGGAAAGAGGTGTCAGGAATCCAGTTTTTGTTTTGTTTTGTTTTTTGGTACTAAAAATCAAATTCAGTCTTCATACTTACTAGGTAGGTGCTGTGCCACTAAGCTATATCCCTGGCCTCAGAAAGCCTGCTTTTGTAGTTTGCTTTTTCTGTGCTTGGGGCCAAATCTCAGGGCTTCAGGCATGCTAGGCAAGCATTCAGCCAATGAGCTATGTCACCACCCTCTGCCCCTAGATTCAGTATGTGGCCCTGGGAGGGCCCTTCACCTTTATAAACCTGTTTCTAAGGGGTTTGGATTAGTTTGTGAGGTCCTCTCCAGTCTGAAAATAGGTGATGGCATGACGTTACTATCACTCTGTGGGGCTGGGGAGATAGCTCTGTGGCACAAGTGCCTACCTAGCAAGTGCAAGGTTGTGAGTTCAAACCCGGTCCCCCCCCCAAAAAAAAAAAAAAAAAAAACAGGTATCACTCTGCAAAAGAGGCCGAGCTTTGGGGCTATTGGTAGGGTGGGCTGACAAGGAATCTTGTCTTATAGGAGACTGCCTCTTGTCCATCAAGCCCCAGGAGAAGTCAGAAGGACTTCAACTTAATTTTCAGCAGGTGAGGCCAGTGCTCTGTGCACAGAGCAGTTGGCAGGTTCATAAGGGGACACTGGAACCACTGAGAGAACCCTTTTACTGCTTCTGAATAAGATTGCTTAAATTGTAGTGCAGGAAGAGAGGATGATACATTTTTGGTCCTAAGAGCTGAGCATGGTAGTGCATGCCTATAAGCCCAGCACTCTGAGAGACTAAAACAGGAGGATTACAAATTCAAACTCAGCCTAGAAGTTGCATGTAGTGGTGCAGACCTATAATTCCAGCAGCTGAGAGGCAGAAGCAGGCGGACCACCGTGAGTTCTAGGCCAGCCTGACATGCATGGTGAGACACCGTCTCAAAAATACCGTAAATAAAATTTAAAAATAAAGGAGTTTTAAAAGGTCTGGAGGTATAAAAGAGGAATGGATTAGCATATAAGAGAACCAGGGAAGCCAGGTATGGTGGCACATGCCTGTAATCCAGCACTTGGGAGGCTGAGGCAGAAGGACTGAGGTGAATTCCAGACCAGCCTGGGCTACAAACGTGAGTTCAAGACTAGCCTGAACTGCATAGCAAGAACCTGTCTCAAAAAGACACACACACACACACACACAGAACCGGGGGAAAAAAGTTACATGATTAGTGTTGTTTTTCTTTTTTGAGTTTCTGGGGGTGGGAGTGGAGTGGGTAGGGAGAGGAAACTGGGCCACCATTTTTTTTCTGCCCCAGAATGTCGACGATGCCATGACAGTGCTGCCTAAGCTGGCCACGGGCCTGGACGTGAATGTGCGGTTCACAGGCGTCTCGGACTTTGAGTACACTCCGGAGTGCAGTGTCTTTGACCTCCTGGGGATCCCTCTGTACCATGGCTGGCTTGTGGATCCACAGGTCAGGGGGAGCTCGGGGAGGCTCGCATAGCTCAGGCTGTGGATAAGACACTTTGGTAAGGTGGGGTTAGAGACGTAAGAGTTCGACTGGCTGGGAGGGAATAGTTTTGGCTACCAGACCTACTACAGAATTCCTTGACTTATAACCTTTTTATCAACAGCCTCCTAATACATCACATTACATCCAATAGGATCTATTCTCTAGACATCAAAAATTCAGGGACCTTTGATCACAGTGCTGTAGTCCTTGTGGGCTTGGTTCATTTCCTTCCTTCAAAAACAAAACAAAGACTCAAATTTTGTTTTGGTCCCACCTATGATTTCCCTCTGAAGAGTCCTGATGCTGTGAGTGCAGTTGGGAAACTGAGTTATAACCAGCTGGTAGAGAAGATCATCACCTGCAAACACTCAAGTGACCCCAACCTTGTGACAGAAGGTGAGATCCCCCAGCCACCATGGTCTCGAGTGAAGGGAAGGGTCGCAGCTTGGGTTCGTCTGGCATCTCCCACCGCAGCCCACTTGTGCTGCATGTACTAGATCTGAACCTTGAGGCTGAGCCAACTGCCCTGCCACTGAGGTATGTCCATAGCCCCAGCGAAGGGATTCCAGGTAGAACTCTTGGGAGGGCTTTTTTGTGTGTGTGGCCTGCTCAGCCTACCCTGGGGCAGGTAGGCATGGTATGTGGTGTGAGGGTCCCTGCACCAGCCAAAACAGGCTCTTTAGACCAGTGAGCTGTCTCACCGCCCAGGAGGGCTTTTGAAGATTCCTCTCACCCATGATTTTATGGTGTGTGTGTGTGTGTGTGTGTGTGCGTGTGCGTGTCTTTCTCAGACAAGGTCTCCTATGCAGTTCAAGCTGGCCTTGAGCTCACTTTTGTAGCCCAGGCTAGTTTCAAACTCACACTGATCCTCCTGCCTCAGCCTCCCAAGTGCTGGGACTACAGGCATGTGTGACCACGCCTGGCTCTTGTTTATGGTTTCTTTTGTTGTTGTTGTTGTTTATTTTTATGGCCGGCTCAGCCTGCCCTGAGGGCAGGACTGGCACAACATGTGGTGCCAGGGATCAAACCGCGGTCCCTGCAGCCACCTGCAGGCGCTTTAGACCACTGAGCCATCCTGCCGGGCCCTTGTTTATGTTTTTGATGGTGCTACAGGTTGAATCCAAGGCCTCCTGCCAGTGAGGCAGATGCTCTGCTCCCTGGGCCACACTCCTCTTTTTTCTCCACTACATCATAGGATTTGCTTTATTTTTTTGAGACAAAGAAGGTTTCACTGTGTGATTCAGACTGGTCTTGAGTATACTTTATAGCCCAGGCTGGCCTGGATCTCAAAGTGATCCTCCTGCCTACTTAGCCTCCCAAGTACTGAGATAACAGGTGTGTGCCACCATGCCAGGTCCATCAAGGACTTTTCTCTTTTTTTTTTTTTTTTTTGTCTTTTTGAGACAGGGTCTCGCTATGCAGTTGAGGCTGGTCCTGAGCTCACTTTTGTAGCCCAGGCCGGTCTCGAACTCGCACCAATCCTCCTGCCTCAGCCTCCCGAGTGCTGGGATTACAGGCGTGAGCCACCACGCCCGGCTCTTTTTTAAATGTATTTAGTAAGGGTCTACTGAGTCTCACTACACAGATGGACTCATAGTGATTCTCTTGTTTTCAGCCTCCCAAGTGCTGGAATTACAGGTGCGTGTCGCCGTGCCCAGTCTCAATCACTGCCTCAGTGCACCTGGGGATGGGGCTGGCACGGCTGCACACCAGGGGTCAGGACTGAACCTGGTCCCCTGCATCTGCCTAAGTAGGTGCTTTAATCCACTGAGCTATTTGGCTGGCTTTTTGTTTTGTTTTTGGCTGACTAAGGCTGCCTTAAAGGCAGGTCTAGTGTGGCATGTGGAGTGGGGATCCAACCTCGTCCTGAGAAAGACCAACCCCCCCCCTTTTTTTTTTCTTTTTTTTGGTGGGACCAGGGTTCAAACGCATGACCTTGCACTTGCCAGGCAGGCACTGTGTCACGAAGCTATCTCCCCAGCCCCTGTTTTTCTTTTTAAAAAGTAGATTAAACTGCCTGCTTAGTCAGACACAGCAGCTAGGATTCCATCCTGGCATGCCATGCCGGCCCCACCCCTGGGGCATGCTGAGACTGGCGGTTGAAACTGAGTGTTGTTTCTCACGCCTGTAATCCCAGCTCTTTAGGAGGCTGAACACAGGAGGATCACTGAGCCCGATCTATGTAGTGAGATCCTGTAGACCTTCACTAAAAAATGCAAAAAAAACCCCCCCAAAACAAAACACCTTTTTACTTATTTATTTGGTACAGGGTCTTGCTACATAGTTCAGATTCAGTGATCCTCCTGTTTAAACCTCCCTAGCACTGGGATTATAGGCCTGCACTACCACGCCCGGTTTTCGGGGACAGCACAGAGTGCACAGGGTTCCTGGGGCCCAGCATAGCACGTGGTACCTGGGGCTCAAACTCAGGTCCTTGAACTTGCCATGCAAGTGCTTATACTGCAGAGCTATGTCCCCAGCCCATGAACTTTTTTTTTTTTTTTTTTTTTTGTCTTTTTGAGACAGGGTCTTGCTATGCAGTTCAAGTTGGCTTTGAGCTCACTTTCATTGCCCCAGCTTCTCAAGTGCTGGGATTACAGGCGTGTATCACCACGCCCTGCTTCCCCTGGACTTTTGGACTGAAGCCAAGTCCCTGTCTCGTGCCCTCTGGTAGGCCTGATTGCAGAGCAGTTCCTCGAGACCACTGCGGCCCAGCTGACCTATCATGGCCTGTGTGAGCTTACTGCAGCTGCCAAGGAAGATGAACTTAGTGTCTTTTTCCGGAACAACCACTTTAGCACTATGACTAAGCACAAGGTAATGAGGATTTGGAAGTGGGGGGCTGGAGCACTGTCATTTCCCTATACATTTTTCTCCTGGGTCCAAGCGTCAGCCAGGATAAGGCAGGTTAATTTGTGGGAACAACTGACCTTACAATCTTTTGGCTTCCCATGACAAATATTTATTTCTCATTCATGCTTCATTCCACTGCAGATGGGTACCCATGTTTCCGCTGGAACTCAGGCTGACAAAGAGGCTTTATTTGGGGGACATGGGAGAGAAAACTAGTTACTCTGCACTCGCTTTTAGCGCTTTTGCCTAGAAGTGACACCTGTCATTTTTGTTCACATAGAAATGGCACAGCAAGCCACGTGGGATAAGCCTGCCATCAGCAGGAAAGGAAAGGAGAATTCTCTCCCAGAAAGGAGAAGTGGGACTTTTGAAGAACACTATAGTCTTCCAGAGTGAGAAATGGCCAAAGCTCTCTAGGAACTTGTAGAGGAGGGAGACACCTCTGGTCCTCAAACACTTAGCCCCATTGCCACGAGCAAGCTGAGAGAACCAGGGGGAATGGGGTAGGAGCAGAATCATGGGTGGCACCTCACCCATGAGGACCACACACTCTACCAAAATAATACTGCACTGTCACCCACCTGGCCCTCCACTCTGGTAGCCTTCCTCTGTCCTCAGCCACACACATTTATGAAAGGGCCCAAGTTTTAGCCAGTACGCCAGGTGGTTCAGAGGTCTCTAGCTGCGTGTCTCAGATGGTGGAGGGCAGTAAGCCTTACTCGTGTCACCTGTCCCACCAGTGGGCTCCGTCCTTTGCTTTGCAGAGTCACTTGTACCTACTGGTCACAGACCAAGGTTTTCTACAGGAGGAGCAGGTGGTATGGGAGAGTCTGCACAGTGTGGATGGAGACAGCTGCTTCTGTGACTCTGACTTCCACCTCAGCCATTCCCTGGGCAAGGCGCCTGGAGCAGAAGGTGGGGATGGCTCCCCAGAGAAGCAGCTGCAGGTAGACCAGGTGTGTGTGGCCTTCAGGAAAGGTGCAGAGATCGTGTTGGCCTCAGAGCTTTGGGTTATCAATGAACTGTGTGTGTTTTATGATCTGGGGGCCATGGCATCTAACACCCATGCTCCTTCACTCTCTGTTCCCTGTGGACCATCTCTTCACTTGCTATGTATTTTTCTGGCACCACAGAAAATACATTGGCTCTGTGTTTTGCTCTGAGGGAGAAGGAACTAGAGAATGCAAAAGAAAATCTGGTTTGCAAGCCCAACCTGAATCTCAGTCCTCCCAGGTGCTGTTCACATCACCTTGTAATTCTTTGCTTGTTTTTATTTATTTATTGAGATAGAGTCTCACTGTACAGCCTCACACTCAAGGGGAGCCTCCTGCCTCAGCCTCCCTAGTGCTGCAATCACAGGCACCGCCCGTCTGAGCCTCTTCGTTCTCGTTCTCTCCAGGACTACCTGATTGCTTTGTCCCTGCAGCAGCCGCCGCCGCCGCCCCAAGGCTCCCCGGGCTTGACTGACCTGGAGCTGGCCCGGCAGCTTCAGCAGGAGGAGTATCAGCAGCATCAAGCAGGCCAGCCTGTGCAGGCGCGGGTCCCACTGCCACAGGTGAGCCCCACGCTCCTCTCTTTGCGGGCCTTCCTCTGGCACTCTTTTTTATCTTTCTTTCCCTACTGTCCCCAATCCTGACCTTCTCTAGAACCTTGTGCCCTTCCAAAGGCACTGCATGACCAGTTGTTAAATCCCTTATAGGGCCGAGGAGCCGCCTCTGGACGGCCAGCTGCGGAGCGGAGGCAGAGGCCAAAGCACCAGTCAGACTGTGTTCTGCTGTAGCTGTGCGCCTTCACACAGAGGCTGTGGTTGGTTGGATTGCTTTTCCACCTCGGTCCCTGAGATATATACAGGGTAACTTATTTATGGACTGCTGGGGGTCAGGGCAGACAAGGACAGACTCAGCAACATCCTGGCCCTCAAGCGCTGCTCCTGCTGCTGCTGCTGCCTTCTCTTCCTCCCATCCCAGCATGGTGGGGTGAAGATTTCTGGTTTCCAGTTCCTTCCCCAAAGTAGTCTTTTGAACACACAGACTCAGGCACCAGGGTTGAGGTCCGTCCTTGGAATGCAGATCTCTACTACTTCCTGTCTCACACTGCCTGGGGGTTCCTGGCTACTGCAGGCCTTTTTCCATTTGTTTCAGGGTTTGATTTGGGTTTCTATCTGTTATTTGTAATACCTGCCTAAGGTTTGGAAATAAAACTTCTTTCCTGATTTCTGTTATTTGTATTGCCCTGTAGCAGTGGGGTTAGGTATTTGTCCTGATTGTGGAATGTTGAAACTGGGAGGAGTGGTTTCTAATCAAGCCCAGCAGGGGGAACCATGTTTTTTTTGTTTTTGTTTTTGTTTTCTTTTTCTTTTTCTCTTGTTTATGTTTTTTTTAATTATTATTTTCTTATTTCAGAACTTTTGTTTGTTTATTTCTTTTTGTGGCCGGCTCAGCCTGCCCTGAGGGCAGGGCTGGTGCAGCATGTGGTGCTGGGGATCCAACCGCGGTCCTTGCAGCCGCCCAAACTTTCCTAAGCAGGCGCTTTAGACCACTGAGCCATCCTGCTGGGCCCCTATGTTTTTATTTTTATTTATTTTATTTTTGTCTTTTTGAGACAGGATCTCGCTGTGCAGTTCAGCCTGGCCTTGAGCTCACTTTTGTAGCCCAGGCTGGTCTCGAATTCGCACCGATCCTCCTGCCTCAGGTTCCCAAGTGCTGGGATTACAGGTGTGCGCCACCATGACCCAGCTAGGCATCATTTTTAGATGAGAGGAATTAAAGAATTTAAAAGAAATGCAGAATGCTAGCCTCAGCAGGGAGCTGAGGCAGGTGGTGCGCCACACAGGATTATCCTATCCAGAACTGAGCTGATCTTGAAAAGGCTCAGCCAGACAGGGACTCATGGCTTCTTAGATGTTGTGTGAGGTGAAAGACAGGCCTCAAAGATCTTCAGCTCTGCACAGGGCAAGCAGGGCCTGCCTGCAGTCTCCTTTCACTGCATCCTGCAAAGGACTCAGCATTAGTAAGACCCTGGAGCCAGGGCCACAGCATTCTGACTCCTTCCTCAAGCTGACCCACAGCTCATTTGAGGGCAGGGTCCTCCCTGGTGCTTGGAGTTTAGCACTCAGTGAACCAAACAAATGCTGCTCATAGGCCGAGCGTATGAGCATGTTTTCAGCAGTGGGCAGTGGGCAGGGCTCATGGGAGGAGGCAGGGGGTGAAGCTCTCGGGGCTCTGGGCCAAGGACTGGCCAAGTTTCACCTGGAGAGAAGAATAGAGGGACTTCCCAAACTTCTTCTTGAACTCAGCTCGGATGCTTAGAAGATCAATCTCACATCTAGAGATGAGGATGCGCATCAAGACTTGGTAATTGGGCTCAGGTTGCTGGTATAGAAAGAAAGAGATGGGGAGAAATAGTAAGAGTTTCATTAGAAGTGAGTTGCACGGCAATTTAGTGTAGGAAGTGGGGGCAAAGGAAGAAAAAAAGAGAAAAGAAAGTAATTATATATGAAATTATTCTGGGCAAAAGTTATTTTTGCCCATCCCTCCTTGTAAGATGACCCATCTAGTCCAGGTGTGGTGGCACGCGCCTGTAATCCCAGCACTGGGAAGGCTGAAAACAGGAGGATCACAAGAGTCTGAGCTACATAGTAAGACCCTATACCAAATACAGAAAGACAGCAGAAAAGATCAGTCCCTGAGGAGGGAGTTTGAATATTTCTCTCATTTCTTCCTCATGTCTTCCTTCATCCTGCCACAAACTTAACAATTGTGTGATGAGTGTGAGGCAGGAAGGCAGGCGAATCACAAGTTCAAGCTTAGCCTGGGCAATGTAATGACTTAGGAAGACTTTTTTTTAAAAAGGGGGTGAGGTGGGGGTGCTGTTCAGCAGTAGAGCACATAGCATACTTGAGCCTTGGCCTGGGTTCAGTCTCTACCACTGGAAATGGAAAGAAAAAGACCTAGGGATGTAGCACAGTACAAAGGCCCTAGCACAATCCTCAGTACCACAAATAAAGTACAAGAGTATTTGAGAAAACTCTCTCTTGCCTGGAACGATGGCTCAGTGGTCTAAAGCGCCTGCTTAGGAAAGCTTAGGCGGCTGCAGGGATGGCGGTTCGATCCCCGGCACCACATGCTGCGCCAGCCCTTCTCTCAGTGGTCTACACTGAGCCATCCTGCTGGTCACCTTGCTGTTATTTTTGTCCGGGTATTTACCTGGAGAGAACTCCCAAGAAATACCCCAACCTTTCTTCTTATTTTTTTAAATACTGATGATTGAGACAGGGTCTCACTGCACAATGCAGGCTGGCCTCAAACTCAGTGATCCTCCTGCCTCAGCCCCTTAAGCGCTGGGATTACAGGCATGTGCCACCATGCCAGGCCTTCAGATTTGTTTTTATGTAGTTTGGCAGCTAACTACACCCTTCAAATGAACCTTAGACCTGACTCATTATAATGGCAGGCTTTCTTGGTCAAGAAAAATAACCTACAGACACTGGAAAATAACAATTTAGGGAGAAAAGAGAAGTAGATTGCTAGGAACTGGAAAGGAACTGTTAGGAAAATTAAAAGCTGCAGAGAAGCTTGAAAGACCACAGCACAGAGAAGGCAGCAAAATAATTTGCAAATTGTCCCTGGCTTGCGGCTCATGGGGCGGCTGTGGGTGGGGGCAGCTCCACAGAAGAAAGGTGGGTGCCGGGGTCTCCAGGAAGAACAGGATGGTGGACTGATCAGCCATGTAGGGGTTCTAGGAGATTGTGATCTTCAGGGATGGAACGTGCAGGGTTTTACTCAGGAGGGGACTTCCTCTACCTAGGCGACAACAGTCAGACGGTGCAGGTGCCAGCATGTTGCTAGTGTGCTTGGTTTCCACCATTCCAGGAAAGAGTTGTTTGAAAATTAGTGGGGGGGGTGTGTGTGGACAGAAACACTTCACTTCAGGGTTCACTGTGTTGCCCTGTCCCACGGTGATAGCCATGAGAAACTGTAGCAGACAGGGAGCAGACTAGAAAGAGACCACCTCTCTCCCCCAATGGATTTGAGTTCAGGCCACAAAAGAGATGAACCCCACCTCAGAGCTGTCCAGGACCAACTTGCATGGTGCAGGGCCTGGAAATGCCAGCATTGAGTGCTTGAGGCCTACTGCCTGCACTTAGCATGGGTTTGGGAGCCAGCTGCTTTCCTATCTGCTGGTGCAGAGGAGACACCACTACCAGGGCCACAGCCTGGGATAAAGAGGGTCTTCTGTGTTGTTTTTTTTTTTTTTTTTTTTCAGAACTGGGGTTTGAACTCACAACTTTGAACTTGCCAGGTAGGCACTTGTGCCACGGAGCTATCTCCCAGGCCCTTTTTTATTTTTATTTTTTATTTTATTTTTGGTGGGATTGCGGTTCGAACTCATGACCTTGCACTTGCCAGGCAGGCACGTGTGCCACGGAACTATCTCCCAGGTCCTTTTTTAAAACTATATGTATGTATGTATGTGTGTATATAGTGTATGTATGCATGTTATGGCCTTCTTGGCCTGCCCTGGGGCTGGAGCTGGCTCAGCATGTGGTGCTGGGGATTGAATTGTGGTCCCTGCAGTTGCCTAAGCTTGCCTAAACAGGTGCTTTAGACCGCTGAGCCATCTCGCCAGCACCAAAGAGGGTCCTCAGGAATGGAGGCGGCACCTCTAAAATCCACAGGTCATGAGGGTAGGCAGAGAAAAACTGAGCTGCTAGGTGCCAACACTGTGGATCTGGGAGAAAAAAAATTCATTCACAAGCTCAGAGAACACACTGGCACAAGGGGCTACACTCATGATTAAGCTGAAGAAGGCTGTTGTAGCCAGAGATTAGGCCCTGGAGGGCCGCTGAGCCCCCAGGAGATAA
>PVJA010024828.1:0-31430 GCA_004027025.1 Myocastor coypus
CATTCTTTATGGATGAGTAGTATTCCATTGTATAAAAATACCACATTTTCTTTAACAATTCTTCAAATGATGGACATTTTGGTTGTTTCCAAGATTTGGCTATTACAAATTGGGCTGCTATAAACATAGGTGCACAGATATCGCTATGGTATGAAGTTTTCAGTTCTTCTGGGAAAATTCCCAGTAGGGGGATAGCTGGGATTCTCGGCCTTTTGTAGATATTTTAACTTCTAGAATTTAACAGTTAATCTACACAGTCTTCCACGAAGTTAGCTGTGATAATTTTCTGTTTAGGAGGAGAGATATTATGAAATATAATATCTCATGTGAATATGTTAGCTCAGACCATCTCCAAGTAAACTATTTAGAAACCTAAGTCATAGCTTTTGTTTGTTTGTTTCTTTAATATTAGGACTTGCACCTAGGGTCTCCTGTCTGGGAGGGAACTGCTTAGGACTTGCTTGGATTCCTCGACCTGTGACTCATCAACTTGGACCGTCTTCAGTCACTGACAATGACAGGAGAGCATTTCTTTCTAACAGCTTTTAAAACTAAAATAAATCACATATATTCAGGTTATTTTACAAAGCTAGATTTTATTTTTCAATAAAACCTTCTTGTTATGTCTCCTCTTTGTTGAAATTGAGTATTATTAAAAGGAAATGATAGAAATGAGCAGTGTATAAGTAGTGACATTTTCATAGAGATCCTTACATGTCAAATATGGCTTAGGTAAAATAACTCTCAACTTTAAAAGCTAAATGTACACTATTTTAAAATTAAGTGTCTTCATGCTATGCTATAAGTATTTCATCAAATATTAAAAATACATCTATCGCTTGCATTGAGATTGATGGACCATACATTGTTCTGGCTAATCACATTGTTGGAATTGAAAAATCGGGAGTTTTTTTTTAAAATATAAATAGACATTATAAAGTTTACGTGGCAAATGAAAAGAAGATTGCTACATTGGCATTTTCTCTTTGAATTTCAATTTAAAAATAGAAGGCCTAAAACATAACAACAAAAATTTAGTTATTTGGTGAATCTTTTTCTTCTAGTATGCATTTTTTTTATCTAAGACACATTCAAATATACATACATTTGAAGAAGTCTATAAAAGACTTTGAAATATTTGATGCCAGACCAAATACTGTAAGTGCTTGAATTCAGCAATATAACCCAAGACAGTCCAATTGTCCTTAATAGTAGTAGTGGGTTATCAGCAGAACTGGAAACTGTCCAAAGTTGTTGGTGTGAGCCTTTTATAGCATATTACTATAGCTTTACTTTATACCTTGTGGTTATACTTTTGTGCTGGATGGTTAAGAACAAGTTAAAGCAAGACCCATATAACTAAAAATGTAATTTTTGCTTTCTGAAAAAGTCAATCAAATCTCCTTAGGATTTATCCTGGAACAGTGTACAGCGTGTTCTGTGTCATTTGTCAGTGTCAGCCATTTAAAAGAATCACAACCATTGTTTGACCAATTATCCTTGTGTGAAAAGTTGGGAGGTTTTTTTTTTTTTTTTTTCTTATCTCCAGATGACTCTCCTTAGGCACATTATACATCTTCAATCACTTTTCTCTGTGGCCCTGTTATGGTTTATATCTACTTGTCCCCCCAAAGCCTCATGAGTCATGGGGCAGGAACTTGTGTAGTTTGAGACTTGATCCATGATCCACTGGGATGATGTGTTTTAGTACTGATCTAAAGTTTGAGACTTGATCTATGATCCCTGCGATTATGTGTTTTAAGTACTTCTGGGATTATGGGTGTAGCCTGAGGTAGATAGGCTGAGATAGAAAGCCTGAATGTAATATAGAGACAGAGAGACAGATTCGAGCTGTTGCTCTGTGCTCCCCAGTAGGTTGCCTCTGGTGTGATTGTTACTGTTCCACTGCCATGAACTGGATGCTCTCAGCCTTGGGCCAGCTGAATATGGACTGAAACCTCCAGTAATTGTATGTTAATAAACCTTTCTTTCCTCCATTTTGAGTGTTGGGCATTTGTCCCAGCAATGAGAGAAGAGTAACTAAGAGAGGTCCCATTATTTTCTTGACCAGAAATTTTGAGAAAACACTGAGTTACATAGCGTGTCACAAGCAGGTACTCTTACATCCTGAATCCTATTCTCCAATACAGCTTCTGTAACTGCAGTGAAATAGCTATCTCTGACAAAACAAAACAAAAAGTGGGGATATAAGTAAAGGATCATGTGTGTGTGTGTGTGTGTGTGTGTGTGTGAAAATATATGTATTTACAAGATAGTTACTGCAGACATTCAGCTACTGTCTTTTAGTTCAGTGAGAAGAAAGGTTTACACCAATATTATTTAGACAAAATATTATGACTGCATCTTGACCTCTGAATAAGTACTAGGAAGACAACAATATGGAATGTGTTGTTCTAACTGTCCTACTAACCTGTCTTGAAACTGTTTCATTGCTATTTTTTCTCATTAAAATGAAAAAAAATAATAATAATAAATTAAACAACCAAATAGCATATAGTAGATGCACAGTGCTGTCAATTTGCATTTAATGTTACTTAAAACTACAATAATAAAGCTATTTTACAGTTTGGGAAAAAAAACCATATATATATATAATATACATATATATTGAGAGCTTTTATAATTTACTTAGCAGCCATTTGTCTTTTACTTATTTGATAGATCTTTAGAATGTAGCTTACAAGATTTACTAATTGGATTCATTGTCTTGATATTAGACAGTTGTGAATAAGACTTTTCATATAGTTCTCGACCTTATTTGATACACCATTTATTTTTTACTGGGCTATTAGTGTTTTAGGTATTGAGTTCTTGAGTTCTTAGGTTTAGAATGCAAAACAATTGATTTAGCTCTGGGTTTCTTCAGGTCCAGCCCTGCTTCTCAGACTCCAAATGGGATGCATCCTGGTCTCAGGTTGGGAGGAAACAGAGCTGCCGTCCAGCAGGGGGCAGCACAGGGCACCAGACACCATATCTGAGGTCACCCCTTGACCCACCAGGATGTAAAGGAACAGTGTTTGACCCATTTTCAAGACAATGTCAGACTCACCCAGTGGATGCTAACACAAGTTGCTTATAAATACTTTCCCAGTCTGTAGAGGGTCTTCCCATGCTGTTGATTATGTGGGATTTTTTTGCAAATGTTACCTATTTTGTGCTCCTGTCTGTCGGTGTGGTGTGTGTGCTGCCCCCGCGCAGTGCGTCATTTCCACTTCTCGCTCGGCCCCGGCTCTACAGAACCTTGTCTGTTGTTGCATCATTGACTGTTACAGACCTTGTATTTAAGTTTTTAATTTATTTTCAGTGAATTTCTATAGTTCTTGCAAGGTCCAAATTCTTCTCTGTTCTGGATTCCCAGGAATCGTTTATCAAATTTACTGTTGCTTCATTGCAAATTCTTGAGTATCTACAGTGATTTCTGTGTCCCCGGCTACTTCCTTGTTCTGCGTGTCTGTCTGTTGCGTTTGGCACATAGTCTAGCTGTTCCTTCACCCAGTGAATCTGTTTTTGTGCCCTTAGAGCCACTGTGTACAATTGCTGGGCATTGCGGTGCACACCAGTAATCCCAGCACTGAACTGAGCGGACGATCAGTATGAGTTTGAAAGCAGCCTGGGCTACAAAAGTGATCTCAAGGCCAGTCTGAACTGCATAGCAAGGCCCCGTCTCAAAAAAAAAAAAAAAAAAAGCGATTATGTACAATTGGAGTTTCTATTGTAAGTAGCCAGTACTTGTCTACTTATCTATTTATTGGACAATAATGGAAAGACTTGTTAATTTCAACTCAATGATGAGACAAATCTTTGTGCAAGTATATTTTAATTGAAAGCAATGAAAATTGGTGGTTTCGTATTTCAGTAAATTTTCAGACAACAGTTACATTATAAAGTATTATTATTATTATTATTATTATTATTATACAATGAATCCATTTTTGTAAGAAAGAAGCATCCATATTCTTCTCTCACCAAGGTACATAGACATATACATGTCTGGAACAACGCACTCAAGAGTAAGAACTTTCACAGTTTATGAGGTTCCTGGTACAAATGTGCAACAGTTAAAAGACAAAACTGATGGAAATTATTTCTCATTTATCTATTAGGATAGAAGATTCCACACTAGCCACATTTCTGTACTAATTTTAGAGAAACGTATCATTGTATTTTTTATGTGTGAGAAAAGACACGGTTTCAGTTGCTTTAGAACACTTCTTGTCGTACATACTCGTTCAAGTGAAAAATTGATGTAGAACTATAACTATGAGAAATTACACTGTAATTACATACTGCAAATTCACCTATAAACACTGAGAGCAAGTAATACACATTTTAAAGTAAAGAATGGAGTTCAAGTTTTTAAAGGAAATTTAAAAGTATGCAAACATTAGAAAAATAATTCCCATGAGAATTCATAGCATAGGGCTTAAGTAGAGAGAGTTGACATTTTTTTTCTTAGGATAGTGTAAGTTTTAGTCTAACCTAATATTGAAGCAAAATTTTTAAAGATGCTCATTGCTGCAGAAGTTAAAGTACCAGGTACTGGGCATCATTGAGCTGAGAGCTCCAGTTTAAACTGGCTGGATCTTTCGGAACTGACATTTCCGACATGCTACTTTCCAGAGGATCAAGACATTCAAAAGGCATGGTTGATACAAGAGAAGGTGCTGGAAACATTTTCTGGTAAATAAAATAAAAACTAGTAGGGAAAAGTGAGAGAATAAGGAAGCCACTGAATTTAGGGCATGTTTTTGCACTTCCACTTAGCTTTGAGGAAAGTTTATTCTTGGGTAGACAAAAAATATTTTCCTGGTTTTGTCTGTGGTGAATGTCTAGAGGTGGGTGTCAATTGTAAATCGGGGTCTATGTTTGTCTGGAAATTTTCTACAAATCAAATATTTCAATAAATGCGTTTTAAAACTCCTCGATAAACTCAGTTCTGATTATTTTATAAGAAGTAAATGGAAATAAATTAATCTTTTTTTCATTCTGTCATTGGCTTTTAGCAGTCAATCAATGTTGAAACCAACAAATTGCTTATAATTGTGTGATATTATTCTACAACATAAATGGTACACAGAATGGTCTATTATTGTCATTGACCTTGAATTCTAGGGCGGGGGAATGATTAAAATTTTAGAAGCAAATACTTGCACTTTTGGCAATTATACTAATTGGAATAAAAAAACATAGAGAGATAGGAATATTGTGGAGAGTGTAAAGAGCTCACATTTGAAAGGCGGCAGTAAAGCCAAATTTCGAAGCGAGATCATGCGAGAGCTGGTGTATGATGGAGGGCCAGCCGCTAGGACAGAAATAAGTATACAAGGAGGAAGAAATGAGGGTGCTGTGGCCTCAGCTTGCCGAGACCCAATGAAGAAAAGGTGAGTGGCCCACTGGGCCTGAGGGGCAGGTTTGAGGGTCACAATCATGAAAAACTGAATTAGTTTAGGACCAAATTATGGCCTGGTATGATGAGATATGACGAGGACAATTTTCTAAAATTGCTATAACGAGACATTAAGGATTCTAATGGTGCTGTTAACACGATCTACTGCACATTTTAAGGACCCTTGTGTTGCCGTGCCCGATGCGTCATGGAGAGGCCATGAGTGGATGTAAAGATCGCTGATGGGAGTCAAGGTGAGAATTTGTCTTTTCTACAGCAGTACGAATGTGTGTGTGTGTGTGTGTGTGTGTGTGTGTGTGTGTGTGTTTGTATGTATGTGTGTATCTTTTACAATATGACAAAAACAATCCTTAATGCTTTGGCTGTAAATTTAAGCAAAGAAAACAGAAATAGAGAGGACTTTTCAAATCTATGCTACACTTTTAAGTAGTTGAGAGAGGATTTTGATTGTGGTCACAAAAAAAAAAAAAAGTTTTGATCACTCTGATCTGATCTTTGCATGACATACATACATAAATAACATAATTTACTAGTGCTATTTACAAATACTATGCATCCATTAATTTTAAATGTATGGTTGGAGTATAGGGCACGCATTGCTCCGTGGATAATGGTGCCATTTAAGTCTATCAGTGGGGTGAGTGTGGCTCCTCGCTCTTCTATGGTAATCGGGTTTCCACATCCACTGCTTAGCGTGTTCCCACTTCGAATTTAAATGCTACGGTTGAAATGTCTTGCAAGGCTTGCATTTGACAGTTAATTCTGTAAATGATTGAGATATATGAATATATTCTGGTGAGGCTTTTCAGAATCCGTGCTTTCTCAGCCAAGAAAGTTTGATGTCAGAAAATTGTATGAGCTAAATCTCTTGATCAAATTTTCTACTGACTTAGGACTGGCCTCATCCCTTAGAGTAAAAGTAAAATGATCCCTGAACGTATCCAGCTTTATGAAGCTCTCCACAAGTGCCAGTTTTTTAGGAGCATTTTATATTCTTTCACTTTCTCAATAATTAAAGAATTGCCTCCTTTTTACATGAAAAAAATCATAGAAAGTACTCTATTTATCTATGTTAAGAAGACATGATGTGAAAAATTAAGCAATAGTGTAACTTCTGGCAGGGAAATATATATATATATATATAGTCCAAGTGCCTGTCTGACAAACACAAGGTCCTGAGTTCAATTCCTTGCACCAGGACAAACCAAATCAAACAATAAAACTTTTACTTCTAACAGCACTAGTACAATTGCAGTTATGTCTCAGATGTCCTTAATTTTTAATCATTGTAGATAACTTTTAATTATGAGAAAAAATAATTAAAAATCATAAAAACACGATTCTATCCAGTAATCCACCTATACCTTTCTGAGACACATTGCTGAAGGACTCAATTATGCATTCCATAAGAAAGGAAGCCTCTGGGTGGAAGAGAACACGGTATGGAGCCTGTTAGGGAAGTGCACTGTGTGTGTCAGCAGTCGACAAAGGAGGTAAGGACACAGATTCCAAGCCCTTCCTATATCTGGCCAAATTGTGAGCTACCTCGGTTAGTTATAAGCTGCACCTGAACCAAGCCTAGAAGGCAACGTCTACTGGAGCCATGTCCTAGATTTCTAACTTCTTTTGTCACACAGAAGGAACTGAGGACCTCAGTCTTTACTAGACTTCCATCCGTCACCAGTCAGCCTGATCCAAGGAAAATGTATTACCTATGAGAACAAAACTTTACATTCCTTAAAATATAAAGACACCTAGATAATCACCAAAATAGTTGTCTGGGTTACTTTTCTCTTGTTGCTGGGACAAAATATCTGACACCCAAAGTTATGGAAGGAAAGGTTTGTTCATCTCACAGCGGTGTGGAAGTTTCAGTCCATAAGCACGTGGCTCCAAGGCAGAGCGGCACATGGTACAGAGCAGCTTTTCATAGCATTGGAAAAGAGCAAGAGCAAACAGGGGGGAGCAGAGGCAGAGAGCAAGCT
Source organism: Myocastor coypus (assembly GCA_004027025.1). NCBI lineage: Eukaryota > Metazoa > Chordata > Mammalia > Rodentia > Myocastoridae > Myocastor > Myocastor coypus. Next base: position 7,414 of record PVJA010024828.1, read on the forward strand.
TCCTTCCTGTTATGGTTTATGCATAGGTGACCCCCAGAGCTTCAGGCAGTCATGGGGCACGTCCTGGAATTCGTAATTGATTATTGTGAAAATGGGTGCTGCACCTCCCGTGGGGCAGGGGACTTACATTTCTGTGTAGGATAGGAGGAGAGGTTAGCTGCTTGAGCTGCTGCTAGCTCTCTCCCTGCTCTCTTGCCCTGAGCCGCCACCATGAAAGGTTGTTTTCTGCCATGTGCCTCTCCGTCTTGGAGCCAGCTGAATATGGTCTGAAACCCCCAATAACTGTGAGCTAAATAAACCTTTGCTTCCCTCATTTTGAGTGTCGGATATTTGTCGCAGCAACGGTAGAAGAGTAACTAAGACACCTTCCTTCCTTATATTGCATCCAGGGCAGGGGTAGCACTCACAACCAAAATCCCAGTGTTGGATCCTGCACTAGTCAACAATTCCAGAAACCCAGCCATGGTCTGTTTGAGGCTCAGGTGGACAGCTAACCACAAACCATAACTGTAGTCAGCCAAATTTCTAGACATGAAATAAAATAAGTAAGACCAATAGAATAAAAATCTATCAATAAGATTAGACAGAGGGAAAGTGGAGATGTGATTATCATTCAGAAGTTTAACATATTAATTATAAGAAATGTTAGTCAATGTAGCTTTGTGTCATTAGCTGCTTGGCTCTTTTGTGTTAGAATCTTTTGGTTTAGGTCTTGTGTTCTGAGTACCTACTTTACCAGTGTACCGCTGGTGAAGGCAACAGTACACTCCATGTGAAGTATTGTTATTCTTTTCTTAATTGGTTATAATTTTTCATAAAATAAAAAGTAAAAAAGTCTAGAACTCAATAATGTACTTAATATTTCTCTAGATAAACATAACAGTGTATTTGATACTACAAATAATATAATTAATGAAACCAAAGTTGGAGACATTGCAATATAACAGCGAGAAGAAGAGTAGGAAAAAAAAAAAAAAAGATTACAAGAGAGCAGTGAGCTTCAACTACACAGGAGAAAATAGGAAATAATCTGGTGAATACATGTGCAGTACCAGAATTAAGAAGAAAATTATTAAAGAAAAAAATAGAATTGTGGATATAGTAAAATCAAACTTATTCCTTAAAAAGTTTGTATGAGTGTTATAAAACACTAATAGGAATATCAAAAAATAGAAATAGATAAAAATCACCCATAAAGACAAAGACAAAGGAATCTTGACTCCAATCATTAATTGCGAGAGATCTCATCTTGGTGACACTGAGGATTTCTTTGACAGACAAATATTAGTAAACATACACACAAAAAAATAGAAAAGGTCAAATATTTCCTTGTGAAATGCTACTGAGATATGCATATAACTTTAGAAGATTTATCTCACCCATTTATAGGTATTTCGTAAAGATTCAGGAATCCACATAGCCTATAGTATAAGTACACACAATGAAGAGTAGAAATAGACACAACAGCAATTATTTTTAGCAAAGATTCTGACAAAACATAATAGTGTAATAATTTTCTTCCAATAATTTTTTATGGCAACTTCATATCCATCTGGAAAAGACACATTTGATTTTGCCTCCTTAACTATAAAACACTTTTAGATAGGTCACATACCTAAATATAAAAAGCTACAAAAAAAGCTGAAAGTATGAAGTTTATAAAAGTAAAATATTGCAAAAGGATCTTTGTTATTAGAGTTCCCTCTCTTGGGGAACACAAGTAGGGATAGAGTTCAGGGCTTTGTGCATGACTGACAAGTGCTCAGCCACTAAGCTACATCTCTATCTCTTAATAATTCTTAAATTATAGCTCAGTAAAGAATGATATAAAAGAATAGTGGTAAGTTTGAACTTTAGTGAGTGCATGCGCGCGTGCACACACACACACACACACACACACATACACAAAGCAACTATAAAAAGACTTGTTCAGGACACAGATAGGTAAGATAAGGTTTAGAAAGATATTCACAACAGATACAGTTGACCAAAAAATATGGACAGAAAAACACATGTATAACCCTTATATCTCAATAGAAAGGGCAAAACTAGTTAAAATAATTCATGAATACATTCTACGAAATGATCTGAACCTGGAGAAATAGTGAGGAAGCAATCGATCAAGTGATTAATACAAACAGAAGTTGGGAAATGAAAGGAATACTATAGTAAGTCTATGAGAGAGGCTTGCCAGGATAATATATTATAAAAAGTTTGCAACATGGGATTCTGCTAGTCCTACAGAAATGTCGAATGGATGACTAAATCTCTCTCTCTCTCTCTCTCTCTCTCTCTCTCTCTCTCTCTCTCTCTCTCTCTAATTTCATGAAGATGACATTGAGCTCATGTCCTAACAGCCTAAGAAACCTTTGGCAAGGGTGTAAGAAAGACAGCCTCAGTTCTGAGTTCCCGCTGCGACTGCAGTGCTGTCTTAGGTTTGCAGTCCTTTTTATGCCTATTCACTCTCTCCTTTCTCTTCCAGGCCAGGCCCATGTGGACCATTTCATATTTCCTTATATATCTTCCAAATCTATTTCTACTAAAAGTCTTCTAGATAAAGCAAAATAAAGGAAAAGATTGTTTCAGACTTACATTCTCTTCCATCTCCTATCTTTACAGTCACTTGGGGAAGAAGGAAATTTATGTGGATGGGTAGACCAGTCAGATTTTTCCCAATAGTACATAGACTTAAAAGAGATGCCTGAGATTTTTCAAATGTTTCTAAAAGGAATCATTTCAGAGTAGCAGGTAGGAACTGAGCAATGTGGAAACTGTTAGTGGAAGTTAGTAATATGGTGAAACATGCTATATATTGTTCAGTTAGCACAAAATATTAAATGAAACAATACAACTATGGTTTGGAAAAGGGATAGTTAAGATGAGATGTTTTAGTGACAAATATAGCTCAGTCTCAGCATCTGAAAAAAAGTAGATTGGACAGACAGTTGAATAGCATTACTTGAGTTTCCACTCGACGTTCTTCAAGAAATCAAATAAAAAGGAAACCCACTTGGACATATAAATTATTTCAAAACTCATTTGGGGACAGTGATTACAAAGATCAGATAGACGGATCAATGGTAAATAATTGTCTCTGTAATGGAAAGAAATATGTGGGGCTAGCAGTAAACCATGAAAAGCACCCTGTCTTTCCTGGTTCTCCAGCAAATTCATTCGATCTTGTTTTGTGTTCCATTGTTTATCTTTCCTGGGAGCACACAGCGGGCTGGCATTTTCCAAGCTTAGAGTTATTTGTGACCATGACACTTATTTTGAGAGTTAAGAGTGAGTGCCATGATCTCTGTAATTTCCCGGTAGACTTTTCTCCATCCAGTGTATGGACCGGCAGGGCCCATGTCCCTCGGCCAAGAGCCCAGGAGAGCCGGGTATCTTACTCTGTTCCTCTAGAATCACTCCTGAGACTCAGTGTTTCGAAAAGAGCAGACATTGGACTTTTTGCTTTTCAGAACACTGGAGGAGCCAGGTCAGGTTGCCAGGAGGTCCAGAGCCTCACGCAGGCCTCACTCGCCACTGGTGTGGGAGCCACACTTTCTTCCCTGTGGGGACCTCGAGGCAGCATCCCCTCCACAGGACTGCAGGTGGTGGGGTGCTCCTGTTCCACACAGGCTCAGCTATTCCCACTCAAATTTGAACAAGGACACAGCACACAGGTACCGGTGGGGCCCTGAGCACCTGGATCTCCGAGTCCTGCAGAGCAGTAGCTTGCTACATCTGCCATATCATTTGGGTAGCTTACAAAGGGACTTAATTGTCCCACAATGATGGACAAGGAGAGGCCAAGATCGAGGTATGGGCCACTTGGTTTTGTGGGAAGGCTCTCTCCTCAGTGGAACTCGCTGTCTCCTTCCGGCTCTGCACATAGGCGCCTGACTCTAGGCTCAGGCAGTGATCAGGGCATCTGCCTATCCGTCACCATCTCAGCTGCATCAAGATCCATCCACAGGACTCCTTCACTTTTAATTACTTATGATGCCATGGTGTACAGATAGTTAGTATTCCAGGACAGGGTCACTGAGGACTTGCTACTTAACCCCACAAGGCTGCCAGGCAGGACTCTGCTGAAGCCCATGAAACAAACGCATTGGTGTCCCTCCAAAGCATACAACTATTTGGGCTCCCATTTAAAAGCCACATAAGCTAGCCCACTGTTTCCTTATGTGGACTGTAGTCTATAAAAACTGGGATGCTGCCGAATCAGACATCTAGTACTTGTACCTGTAGATTATCTGTCATTTCACATGGTGAAAAGGCCTCCTTTGGAATCTTGAACGATGAAGATCCTTGGGCCGGCCAGATAATTCAGAGAACTATAGTGCCTGTTTGGGCAGACTCAGGGATCTGAGTTCGATGCCCGCTGCACAGTGCTGGCCTCTACCCTGGACACTCTGATGCACTGATTTAGACTGGGCGTGGTTGCATCTGCCTATAATCCTATCTCTTGAGAGGCTGAAAACAGGAGAATCACTATGAGTCTGATCTGTGTAGTGAGACCCTATAGACCCTATACTAAATACATAAAAGAAAAAAAAAATGAAGACCCTTAGAGATTCCCTGACCTTGATTTGGATATAAAGTAATTAGCATGAATATCCAAATAAATTTGTTTATTATAGCCCTCATGCATATGCATGGTCTTATTATTAATAGTTTCTTCTTTCCTCTTCAAAATGTCCTGATTTGGGAAATATTTCACATAGCTACCTTAAAGATAATTTACAAATATCATTTATATTAGAAGATGTTGGAAAATACAAATGTTGGTGATTAAACGTGACAGAAATTAAAATGAATAGCTAGACTTAGTAAAGAACCACTATTTGGTAAGTAGAAATGAAATGAATTAGGCTGATTACAAAAATTGATGGCCTTGAATTGTTGAAAAATCTAGGTATTTTATACCCATTCATTTTGAAATAAATTTAAAGAATGATTTGTTACACCAGATCTCAATGTAAGGTTAAATACAGGGTAAAACCTTTGCAAATTTTCTTAGAACATGGATGAGAATGTGCATGTGAGGGTGTAGACACTGAGTAAAATATTTCAGTTATTCAAGTCAAATGAATACAAAAAGAACTACATTAAAGGTTTTTGTAACAAGTTTTCAAACAAGTTAATCTACTGAATATAAAGTATGAAAATCAAAGAGAGAATATAAAAAATTGTGAAAACAAACTCTCAGACGTTTTCACAAAGATATTTCTGTGCTGCTATGAATGGAATTAGGTTGTACACCTATCATGTATCTCTGAGATGTGCTCTGGGAACCCCGCTACTGTTTAGCAGAATAAGAAGTGATGCTCTGTGTTCTGAGGCATACTTCGGAGGTGAGTAAGGGGGTGACCAGAAAGAGACTATCACGTTGAGTCCAGAGGCAAGATGGATTTGGAAGCCCAGGCAGAAGCTGTGGTGTATGCTATCTTTGAGCTTTATGCACTCCGGGGCCTGATGTGGTGGCGCACACCTGTGATCCCAGCATTCAGGAGGCTGAGACAGGATGATTGCTGCAAGCTCAAGGCTAGCCTGGGCTACCAAGTGAATGAAAGATCAGCCTGAACTGCATAGTGAAACTGTCTCAGGGAAAAAAAAAAGAAAAATAAAAATTAATAAATAAACTTATGTGAGCTGGACACACTTTTTAAGAAGAGAAATAGGTTTTACACTAAGGAAAATTGTGTCTTCAATATTTGGTTTAGACAATCAACCCTTGGGAGATAAGGAAAACTGTATTTTCAATATTTGGTTCAGACAATCAACCCTTGGGAGACATACAGTCACCTTCCAATTATCTGTCTTGTAAACATTTAATGGTGTACTATATCAATATGAATTTTGACATGGCCGTATAACTTTCATTGGCCTATAAAATATTGCAAAATGCAACTTTATACTGTATTTGGCAACATATATCAATGTTTTTATGCATCAAATTATCTGGCACAATAACTTTTGAAATCCCATTGCTAGAATTGAGACAATACATGGAATTTAGTAGCGTTCGCCCAAATTACTTCCAGAGAAAACATATTAGTCTCATACGATATGCCTGGTAGCACCTATTTCTCTATATTAGTTCCAGTATTGCATCTTGGAATGTCATTACGCATATCTTTACCAATGCTATAGATCAAATACTTTAATTGCTATTTTTCATAAATATTAAATTTGATTAGCATGAGAGAATATTTTGAAAGCTTGTACTTATTCTTTTGTGAGTTCATATTGATTTTCTTCATCGAGTGTTCTTAAGAGCTTACAAGTTTGCTATAGGAGTTGAGTCCAGTTTCCATCTTTTGTAGTAAATTCAGTGGCTTAAATATTTTATCAAACAATCTTGACAACCTTGGATCACACTTGAATTCATATTCAAGGTGATAAATAGTCATAATAGAGCATTGACTCACTGTGACTAACACAGGGAAAGGGAAATCAGTGTTTGGACACTGGATCTTACTACTTTCCATGGGCAGCGCTGTCCATCAAGCTTATTCATATTACACAGACCAATGCAGTCCAGCACCTGCATGTTCTTCCAAAGGTGTCAGGGATTTACAGTCTTATACATGTGTGGCCATGTGTCCATAGCCTCAGGAGTGGGCAGAGTCTGCCTTTATCCTACTCAGCAATGGTCTCAGGCTCAAAGTCCAACTTTTCAGGGTGATGAGCCTTCTGAATGAGTTTCTGCACCACTCAGTGACAGTGAAAGTCTCTTTACCAGGCTTCACTGTGGACTCCTGAGATCCTTTTTTTAAATCTTAATTTTTATTTTTTATTTATTTTTATGGCCGGCTCACCCTGCCCTGAGGGCAGTGCTGGCGTAGCATGTGGTGCCGGAGATCGAACCGCGATCCCTGCAGCCACCTAAGCGTTCCAAACAGGCACCTTAGACCACTGAGCCATCCGTCAGGCCCCTCCAGAGATCCCTTTGCTAAAAACACAGGGCACTTGTGCTGCACCTACCCAACAGCACAGTGGGAAAGTAGGGATGGCATTATCACATAGAAGAATCATTCTCCCTTGGAAACTGGAAAGATTTAAGACAAAGAGTAGAAGTTCTTGAAGATGTGATAAAATGCAGAAGTTGGGGCATCTTAATGTTGTCTAAGTTAAGAACTAACACAAGGTAATGTGCAACCTGCTTGAAGAACTCAGCACAGCAGTAGGGAAACAGAGATCCCAAGTACAAGGTGCAAAGGACCTGGACAAACATTTGTCGGTGGCACACGTACAAACTCTCAGAAGCACCAGTCATCTGGGAAATACAAATCAAAGCCACCATGAAGGATGAATGTGTCTACGTGGCATGGGCTGTTATCAAAACTATCAAAAACAAGCATTTGACAAGGACCTTTAGGAAAGGAACTCTTAGCCACTTTGATCGGAATCGAAGTGTGGTAGGAAGTGACCTGACAAAGACACCAGGCAAAAGTCCAAGCCAGAGAGGAGCTGGGGGGACTCAGGGAGCCCTGATGGTCAAGGCCAGAGCTCCACAGTGGCACAGGTTGTGGGATTTTCTTCCCCACGAAGGAGATATTATATCCTCTAAAGAAAAATCTGTTTAAAGTACAATTAATCAGGTCTGAAAGTATGCCTCATACAAACCATGTGTTTTGAAGTCCACTGTAAAGTCAGACTTTCTTGCCTATAACCCATAGGTCAACGTCAACCCAGCTGAGAGATCATTTTTGTTTATAAATCCCCTAGAAAGAAAGTCATTTGACAGCCTATCCGGGTCTTCTCCCTGGTTCATCTGCCAGAGGAATCCTTGCCTTCACCTGTAATTAATGTGGCTTTCTTATTAAACTCTACAGTAAATATTTTGCTCAATACTCTCTGCTATGTAATTCTTCTAAATAGAGGGAAAATTCAGTGGCCATTAGTAGCAAATCTGGAGGAAATTATGCTAAGTAAAATGGCATGGACAGGAAAACTAATCCTACACATTTTTGCTTTTGCAACGACAACAAAAAATTTGGTCTTATAGAAATAAAGTAAGGTGATGATAACCTGGAGCACAGATACTTAGAAGGAAAATCGTACTTATTATGAAAATGTGAAGAAATAAAATCTGTAGCATGATAACTGTAATCTTTTAAAAACATTTTATTTTCTTTTATTTTTATTGTCGGCTCAGCCTCAGATAACTGTAATTAATCTGTTGTTTTGTTGTTTTTTGAAGATGCTACAAAGGTAGATTTGAATTATTCTCACCACAAAATGGTAACTGAGTGTTACAATGCATATGCTAATTACTTGGATCTAATCATTATAAAATACTCAAAACCGTAAGGCTGTAAAGTATGAATTTTATTAGTGCAAAGCTTTTCTTTTCACTTTTTTTTTTAGCAAAAGTAAAAGATGCAAAAAAAGTCTAATGTTGATGGCTGACGTAAAATATGTCATGTATCTTTTGGCACAAATCTTTAAGGTTTTCAAATTGGGCAACTTTTTCTGTATTTGATAGCAGTTATTTGTATGTGACAGCAGGAAGCACGATTTTCTCTCTTGAAGCCTTGTTACATGTGCCTTTTCTCTTTGGTCCCTCAGCCTTCCACATACCCACCTATCTCTCTTTGTCTCTCTGTCTCTTGCCCTGTCTCTCTATCGTTTTCATCTGAATGCAATTTCAATTGAATTTCTTTGTCTTTAACAATACCCTCCTCACATTCTTTTCCTTGAGGTTTTTAATAAAAAAAGATAGACTAGATGTATTAGTTACATTTTACTCGTTGCTGGGGCAAATACCCAACATTCAAAATAAAGGAAGGAAAGGTCTGTTTAGCTCACAGTTACTGGAGATTTCAGTCCATATTCGGCTGCCTCCAAGGCAGAGAGGTACATGGCAGAGAGCATCCAGTTCATGGTGGCAGAACAACAAATGGTGACAGGCAGACAACCAAACAGGGCATCAGAGCAACAGAGCTCTGTCTCTCTTTATATTACATCAGGCTCTCTGCCTCAGCCTATGTGCCTCAGGTCACACCTATAATTCCTAGCAGTACTCAGACCATAATGCCATCAGTTCTAAAACACATAATCCCAGTGGATCATGGATCAAGTCTCAAACTCTAGAAGTCCCCGCCCCATAACTCATGAGGCTTTGGGGAACAGCTAGACATAAACCATAACACTAGGGGTTCTATAGGATGAGTTGATTCTTTACTCTCAAGCATAAAGGTCTGTTAGGGTGTTTAAGATTTGTTTGGGAGACTCACCCCGAACTTAGTCTTTCTATGTCTCTGAATTTCAATAGGTCTTTGTAGCTTGAGTTTCTTTAATTTTTGTTTTGATTTTTGTTTGTGGCCTTTCTTTCTTTCTTTCTTTTTGTATTTAGTATAGAGTCTGCAGAGTCTCACCACACAGATCAGGTATATAGAGATTCTTCTGTTTTTAGCCTCCTCAGTGCTGGTATGACAGGCCTGCGCTGTCACACCAATCTCGTCAATGTCTCAGTGTGCCAGGGGATGGGGCACAGCACAGTGGGGATCGAACCCTGGTTCCTGCATCTGCCTGAGCAGGCGATTTAGTCTGCTGAGCTATCTGGCCAGTCCTGTTTTGGCTTTTTGAGCAAGACAATGTCCATTTCCATTGTTGGATGCTGTCCTTTGTATTTAAGTTTCATTTACTTGATGAAACTACAGCCACATCGCAACTTTAGTCTCTACATTTGCACCAACCTTTTCTTTTCTTATAATTTTATTACTTTTATTAAGAAATAACAATGAGACAGTTTCTAAACATGTCAGTTCGACAGCCATAATAATTAATGCAATGCAAGTTGTCGTCAGAGTAGTTGTTTACAGTAAAAGATGTAGATACGATAACCTTTCTAAACACTATTGGTACAAATCTTTCTTCTCATTGAGCTAATAGAAAGTGGCTGTATGCATAGTGCAATATTCCACAATTGTAGTAAATTATCCGCAGAACTGGCATGTTAGAAACTGTTGGCTTCAGCCTTTTACAGCTCAGCATACTAATCTAGCTTTACTTTTTATGCCTTGTGGTTAAACTTTTCTGCTAGATGGTTAAGACCAAGTGAAAGCAAGACATATGGAGCAAAACATGTAACTTTTGCATCTGACAAGGTCAGTCAAATCAACTCAGGATTTACTTTGAAGCCATGCACAGTACTTTGTAGAACTGTTGTCAGTGTCAGCCAACTGGATGAGTCACAGCCATCGCTTGACCAGTTTGCTGTCTGTTAGAGCCTGAAAGAATGTTTTCTCTCTAGGTCAATTCAACCCATTTTCATCTCCAGTCTTCATAGTTGACTCCTTTTTACTGACACATTGTCTTAGTTACTGTTGCCTCGTTACTTAGACAAACACCCAACACTCAAAATGAGGGAAGGAAAGGTTTCTTTAGCTCAGAGTTACTGGAGGTTTTAGTCCATATTCAGCTGGCTCCAAAGCAGAGCAGCACATGGCAGAGGGCAACCTTCCATGGTGGCAGGCAGACAGCAAGAGTGCTAGGAGAGGTAGCAGCAGCTCAAGCAGCTAACTTCTCTTCCTACCTTACATTGAAATGCAAATCGCCTGCCCCAGGGGAGGGGCAGCACCCATTTCCACAATAATCAATTAAGAATTCCAGAAGCCACCCCATGCCTGCATGAGGCTTTGGGGGGACACCTATATAGAAACCATAACATTCCACCCCTAGACCTCCAAAGCCTCATGCACGTCCCTTTAAGAAAAAGACATTCTAGTCCATCTCTAAGAGTTGCCAGTCTCAACAGTTTCAGCATTGCTGAAAAGTCGAAGTCCCAAGTCTCTATGAGCCTCTATAGAATTGGAAATTAAACACGTACAACATTCAAAGGTACAAGATATACATTACCATTCCAAAAGGTACATAGAGCAGGATACCAAGCATTGGGACCAGCACAAGTCCAAAGTCCAGACAGACCAACATTAAATCCCATACATTCTTGTGGAACATCCAAAGCAACCTATGGCAAATTGTAAGCTCCATGCGGCTCCTTCCCCATGGCACTCTTGGTAGTTGTAGCTCCCATGGCTTCTCCCTCAGGCTGGCTTTGCTACTTCTTTACACAATCCACATTCCTGGATTTTCCAAACTTCTCAGGTTTCCACTGGACAGGCTTTTCACTCACAGCTTTACACACTGTCCTCTCAGGACCACACTCCCTGGCTTCCCAGGCCTTCTGCAATCTAGGTGGAAGCCTTGCTAACCTCAGAATTCCTGCATTCTCAATGTACCTAAAACAAGTGCCATGTGGATGATGCCGAGGCGTGCCGCCAGCTGGAGCAGTAGCCAAGCTTTCTTCTCTCTTGGCTGTAGGGGTTGAGTGCATGGATTGCTGAGCACTCTGACCCTGATTCTGAGGGATAAATTCTCTATACCAGTGCCATTTCGGAACCTAGTGTTTCTGCCTCTGACATTCTGGAACAAAGGGCTCAGCAGCTTTTGCAAGGCAAGATCCCTGACCTTCAAAATTCGGAGGCTGCAAAGGGTAGAGACCTGACTCCCCATATGATGCACTCAGGCCATCTTTTCCATTCTCAAGTTCCTTCTCAGCTCTATCTTTACAGTCCACAGTTTTATTGGTGCTTCCTTTCTGGCCAAACTCGCAACATTTTGAAATTCCCTGATGGGCTCCTTGCTCTTGAGTCTCAACATAAATCTGGCTAAAGTCCCCCAAGAGCAGCCATGCCGCCACCCCAATATTTGGCTGCTTAGGAATATCTTTTGAAAGACTAATCAGTCTGCCATGCTTAAACTCAGTCTTAACCAAAGTCTTTGGGCACGAGCAAAATGCAGACAACTTCTCTGCTAGGTCAAAACACAAATGATCCGGTGTCCAACCACCAATGCAGCACTTCTCAGCAGAAACCCTTCCAGACTGGTCGTTACAGGCCGGCTTTCTATAAACCTTCTGGTCTGAGCTCTGACCAGGATCTCCACTACAGAACACCCTACTTCAACAACTTGACCAAGAAATAGAACAGCCAAAAACAAACAAACAAACAAACAAACAAAACCCAAAAAAAACCATTCTAAATGCATGGCGAGTGCATTCTGGATAAGATGCCTTCACAGATGAGGCCGGAAGGGTGAGCATGATAGTCTCACACTCTGTACGGAGTCCTCCAACTCCTCATACCTAGTGTCCCCATCTGGACTTCGCTTTTTGCAATCCTATCTGCTGAAGCTCCACCCCGAGGTTTTTTTTTTCTTTTTTTTTCCCACTTGCACCAGCCTTTGTGGCTGATGCTTCTCAGAGATTGTGGTCAGGAGAATCACAACGTAAGACGAGGGTGCGAGCATGGTGTTCAGGTCAGAGCTCTGACTGAGCCTGCTGGGAAGAGCCAGAGTCCACATTTAATCCAGCATAAGGTCAAACAGCTTTAGTTTACAGGCCCTTGAGTCGTTTGTTTGTTTGTTTGTTTCATATTTAAATCACTGAATTTTTCTGTGAAAATTTATGAGACTTCTCTAACCAACACTGAAAATATGGTTTCTAAAAACTTCTTTATGTAACCTTAATGTTTCCTAAATTAAAAAAAAAAAAAAATCCTAGCCGGGCGTGGTGGCTCATGCCTGTAATCCCAGCACTCAGGAGGCTGAGGCAGGAGGATTGGTGCGAGTTTGAGACCAACCTGGGCTACAAAAGTGAGCTCAAGGCCAGTCTAAACTGCAAAGTAAGACCCTGACTCAAAAAGACAAAAAAAAAAATTCCTGCTAACAACATTTCTCTATATTTCTATATAGTCTATTTAATTAAAAATACCACTTTAGGGTAGGCTGAATAACTACTGTTTGTCAACTGTATGTCCTTATTATGCATAATTAAGCTACACTAGAAAGTCTATGGGATAGCAAAATAAAGTGGTTTTAATGTCATAATTTGAAATGTGTTAGAATTCAGTGGTTCTCAACCTGTGAGTCACGATCGCAGCGGGGGTCGAACGACCAAAACACAGGTGTCAACTAAAGCCATCGGAAATCGTACCTGTAGCAAAATTACACTTCTGAAGTAGTCCCCAAAATTATTTTTTGATTTGGGGTCACTACAACATGAGGAACTGTATTGTGGGATCATGGCATTAGAAAGGTTGAGAACCACTGTTAGACTGTAGTGTCAATTCTCAGAGGAGTGACTGTATACACACACACACACACACACACACACAGTGCCATTTCTCATTTTATGATGTCATTTGTCAGAAGAATGAGCTGGTGGAATGTTAGTGTCTCATAGGTGCTGTCACTTATAGAGTTCTGCTATATAGCTTTGACCTTTTCAGTGTTCTGTGACTTGATTGGCTACTTACTACCTTTCCTGTCTACTTTCCGTTCCACTAACTTCTGGAGAGGATATAGCATGGACACCAATTACAGTATAGAATACTGAAAAGGTCAACTAGTGAAACCTTTATCTCTACTCAGAATGTATTAGATACTAATCAGATGTTGTAGGTGTTTTACAAGGACAGGGAAAATTACAGTTGTAGGAAGAAAAGATGGTCTGCGGTTTAGCCAACAAAATACGAAAAGCTGTACTTTTCCTCAGTGTTCATAATATTTTAAACTTAGAAATGAAAAACTGATTTAAAAGAAAGAGAAATGGCAACCAAATAGTTCAGCAGATTAAACACAGGCCAGGAGTTTGGTCCCTGGGCCTGTCGCACTGGCTGCTCCCTGGGGTGTGCTGAGAGGGTAACTGAGACTGGGAGTGATGGCACACACCTGTAATCCCAGGTCTTCTGAAGCTGTAAACAGGCAGGTCGCCCCGAGTCTGACCTAGGGGTGAGATTCTGAACAACCTATAGACCCTTCCCTAAAAAATACAGAAAAAATTAAAAAATAAATAAAATAAAAGAATATAGTATATGAACAATATTTACATTTGATAGTCACATAAACCTCTTTAAAAGCTGTTTCCATATCTGTGAAATAAATCTACTGACACCTGTATTTATCCAAAAGATGAAGAAGCAATTTACACCTAACTATACGCTAAGAAAGTACCATTTCCTGCCCCCTTGATCTGATCTGTAGATACGTGCTGATGTCTAATTTATTCTGGATTTTTGTACAGCTTACTGATTTGATTTTATAATCTTTAGTAAGGAAGGCCGGAGAAACACCACTGATTCTCTCACACATTCAAATAAGTATAATCATCTTCTTTCAGAAAATGTTCATTACCAGAACACTGAACTTTAAGCTTCAAAAGAATATGTAGTTAGCTACTATTGTAGTGACAGTTCTAATTGTTGATCTGTTATACTCTGGGAGCATTGAAATCTAAATTCATTTTTCTCTCTAATCTCATGGTTCTGATTAAACTCATTTAGTGTCCTAAGTAATAAATTGACTTTAGCTGGATAATACTGACATAGAGGGACTGGTGAGACAGTTCAGTGGAGTAATACACTAGCATAGGCAAGCTTAGGCAAGGGTAGTGGAGCATGGTTCAGTCCCCAGCGACACAAGCTGCCCTGCCCCAAGCCTAGGATGGGCTGGGCTCAGCTTGGGAGAATTTGCTTGTATTGATGGATTCTTACAATTCCAGCACTGGGGACACTGAAAGCAGGAGGATCACCCTGAATCCAAGCTGGGTAGCAAGACTCTGTAACAACCAAATATATATAAGCTGAAGTAGATTTTTATACCCTCACACCAAAAACTTGACAAACAATAGCTTATAAGTCTCCCTCTGCCAAGTAAATCCTAGTTTAATGATTACCATTTTATTATAATTTTGCCTTCTTTTAATTGACCTATTTTGGCTTTTTACAATGAACTGTGTTAATTGGAATTATGTGTCATAAAGATCGATTATACCGACAAGCAGAGGAAATAACCCTAGTAAAACCTAACATAAAATAGCTCATTCCTAAATTTTAGATCAATACTCTTCTCTACATGTAACTTGAGTATCTGTTCTGCTAGATAAGATCTCAAGCTATTCGTCTCTCAAGCTCTGAGATATTCTGCACTGCTTTGTTAAAGCCTTTTCAATTGAATAGAGAGAAGATCCAGTAGACGCTCGCTATGTCACGCTTCGATTTTCACAAACTCATTGTTTTGCAGATTTTCAAAAAAAATATTGATGCACATTGTTTATCATGAGGTTTACGCTATATGGTGGGGTTTCGCAGCACTCTATAGTATACATATGTTGTTAAAATTGTGTAGGTTTACGAGTTTAGAAAATGGTTAACAACATCAGAAGTGTTTTTAAATGTGTGAGAAAGGTTTCTAAGAATGTGGAAAGGGATTTTTTAAAGCCTAAGTACATATAAATACTGAAAGACATATACTGCTGCTACTGCATTGATTTTCACTTATTGCAGGGTTGTCAAGAGTGTAATGTCCATCGTGAGGGACCACTATGTATGTCCCTATTTTTGACATACATGATGCGACTTTGCCTTCTATTTGACTCATCTTCTTGTGTTTAACTGTCCATAGTTGGCTGATTATTATTTATTGTACAATAGATCTCGATATGATTATCCAAATAACCTAGCCTGCATCTGGTCAGAAAGTAAACTAAAATAATTATTTCATTGTGAACCCCAAGAGCCAGATATGTTTACAAATGAAATTAGATCCTGTCCCATGACAAATGTGGAATTAATTTTTAAAGTTTGAAAAGTCAGAAATTTAAGCCCTTTTTTAGAATAAAATAATAGCTGTTTCTATGGATGCACTTAGATTTCCAACTCATGAGGGCATGCATTTACAGAAAATGCGATATTGGCCAAACAGAAGTGTTTTACATCTCTGTATATATTATAAGAATGTGGAAATACATGAACAAAATGCATTGAGCTGTAAGAAAAGATTGAAAATCAGAACAAGGCAAGACAACATCACTGGAAACATGTCCCAGATTGGATACTAGAGGAGTCGATGAAATAACACGGAAAATGTGTCATACAAAACAACACGGACCTTACCCTAGGGAGAGATCGAGCAAATCAATAATTAACAGCAGCAGTAGTACAGGATGGGACGGATAGGGGGAGTGGCCTGGGAAGTAGATTAATACCAGAAGCACATGTCAGAATAAAACATTTGATACACATTATACAAAAAATAAGTATCAGTATATAGACAGCGATGTAATTACTAATGAGAAACATAACTTGGGACATTACTTTTATGATATGCATGTAAAAATATTATCTAGTGTCTTCTCTTGTTGCTGGGATAAAATTCCTTGGCATCCAAAATGAAGGAAGGGGAGGCTTATTTACCTCACAGTTTGTGGAGGTTTCAGTCCGTACTCAGCTGGCTCCCAGGCAGAGTGCCACATCGCAGAGAGCAACATTTCATGGTGGCAGAAAAGAGCAGAGTGCCAAGACGTAGAAGCGGCAAGATCAGTGGCTACAAAGAGCAAGTCTTTCCTCCTGAGGTTGCATTCAGGCTGTCCATCCCAGGCTGGGTGTAGCACTGACACCCATAAACCCAGTGGATCATGACTTAATCACAAAATGTAGAAGTGAACCCCGTGACTGTGAGAGGCTTTGGGGAGACAAATAGACACAAAGCAGAACACCTGTAAGACTGCATAGAATGAAATTGGAATCTTCTTCGCTCTCATAATTGCAAAGCCAGCACAAAATGGACTAAAGGTGCAAACATATGACCCAAAACAGTGAACATTCTGGAAGAAATATCAGGAAAATATCTCAAGGTGTTTCAGTGAGGAAAAGACATTTTGGGGAAGATTCCAGAAATGTTTCTGGTACCATAGCTTCTCTCAGTTTATACCTTTTGTACACTAAGTTTGTATGCCACAGTATATAAAAATGTGGAACTTCTTATCGTGTCTTGTAAAAGACATTTTCTCTTGGCCTTTCCTGCCTAATGTGAAATTACTCTATTCTTTATATTTAAAATATTTGCAGCAATAGTGTTTAGGAAAGCTATCACGTCTGCCTCTTGTATTCTGAACAACTACTATGAAGACAACAATATGCACTATAGTAATTATTGTGGCTGTCCTACTAATGTATTTTGAAACAATCTCATTGTTATTTCTCATTAAAAGTAATGAAATTATTAAAAAGTAAAACTAAAATAACCTCAACTGGTGCAAACTTTATGGAATCTCTACTGTGTAGTACCTAAAAAGTTAAAAAAAAAAGCACACAATGCTTTCATAACCAGGATTTGTTACTCTACTTTGTGATTATTCTGAAATCATATCAATAAATATGCAATATACCAATATACTATATAAAATGCAACACATGATATACAACGTGCATTCAAATTATATAAATATCCTATTCTATATATTTATGCTATAGGTCTATTACACAAAATAGATGTTTTATACTTTAAACAAAATAAAATAGTTGTTATCCTCCAATAAATCCCTGTACTACTCATCCTACAACTTTGCTCAAAGTAAGATAAAATTTTCCTTTGTGTGTGTGTGTGTGTGTGTGTGTGTGTGTGTGTGTTTAAATTCTCCACTATTTAAAAGCCAAAGCATAGAGTATAGACATCAGCATGCAGAGTTACTCAGAGCAGAAATTGTAAACATTAACTGCTATTTTTTAAAGAAAACTCATGGGGATTTCTAGTGCAACGATCTTAGCCACCTTGTGCATGTGCTCGCATGACTTTTCCCCCTCCCTTTTCCTCGTCTTTTTTCCTTTCCATCATCTTTACTGTTTAATCCTATGCTCAGTTTCTTTCCACTCTACTACACCATTGTACCTTGCAGGTTTTATGTATCATTTTCTGTTCTTACAGTAGGGAGACAACGCAGCGTTCACACACGTGGGTCTGATGTATTTCACTCAAGATTATGGCTTCTATGCTGAAAAGACAGCAATGTGTAATACAAAATCCATGGTCAGTCACCTCTCATCCCGCTCTTCTAAATGTGTACCCTTTCTAATGTCTTTTCAATTATTATTAAACTCTCCTTAAATTACTTTTTATTAATTTTAATGAGAAAGAAATAGCAGTGAGACAGTTTTACAACAGGTTAGTAGGACAGTTATAGTACTTAATACGTTGCATATTGTTGTGCTCATAGAAGTTGCTCAGAGTACAAGAGGCAGACATGATGTCTTGTCAAACACTATGAGGACAAACGTTTCTTCTCAGTAAACTAAGAGAAAGTAGCCACATATATATAGACCTACACTTGTAAATATTGTAGTCTCCCCAGTGTAAGAACTGAAGATGATATATATTTTTAAGAAGTTAAAAAAACAAAACAAAACAAAACTTTAGTTCACATTCTTTCTGTTTCACCATATCAATAATACCATTCATGTTTTATTTATTCTTTCATGTACTTACACTAGGGAGACAATAAGACTAAACTTAAAAGATGAGAGAAAGGAAAAAGATGTTAGGAAGCTGGAAAATATGCAAGTATATACATATATATATATATATATATATATATATATATATATATATACATACAGGATGGCTTAGATGATTGTATTAATTTCTATCAGGGTTTATCAAGTAACAGTGTTTGAATTTTGATCTTGGCTAAATGTATGCTGATATCTGCAAGCTAAGCAACTACATAGAAGACAAAAAAAGCGTAATACAAAAATCATCCCTGAATACCTCTCATTTTGGTCTTCTAAATGGGTACCACTTATAAAATTCTGTCAACTATAATTATACCTTTTTTTTGTATTTTAGGGAAGGGTCTACAGGATACTCAGGGCCTCACTACTAGATAGAACTCCGAGTGATCCACCTGTTCACAGCCTCCTAGGAGCAGGGACTATAGAGGAGCACCGCCACAACCAGTCTCAAATGCTGTCTCAGTGCTCCTCAGGGACAGGCCCAGCACGGCAGGCTCAGGGACTGAACCTTCTTGCAGGTGCTTCAATTTGCTAAGCAAACTGAAGTTAAAAAAAAAAAAATAGAACAGTACTGGTGGTAGAAATGTCTTAGAATTAATTGATAAATGGCTTACTTTAGAAATATGATTACCCATTACTCCTTTAGATATTATATATTTTCATTAATGTATTATTTTTTTTAGTCTTTAAGAAAAAATTTATTTATTTATTTTTCTTTTTCTTGTTTCAGACCCTTTGTTTGTTTATTCACTCATTTTTATGGCCGGCTCAGCCCGCCACGAGAGCAGGGCTGGCGCAGCATGTGGTGCCAGGGATCGAACCGCGGTCCCTGAAGCCGCCCAAGCTTTCCCAAACAGGCACTTTAGACCACTGAGCCATCCCGCCGGGCCCTGTGAGTATTATTTTGAAACAGTATGGCTTGTTAATTATCTTATACTTTCACTCGTCCTTTCCTTATCTAACTGTTAAATGAAGCAACCTGTGATTTTATAATATTTATTTATTGAGATAAAATCTTCCTAGTTAGTTAAAACTGGCCGTAAACTCTTTATATAGCCCAAGTTGTCCTCAACTTTTAACTGACCATAAACTATCTTCAAACTATAACACTTTCCTGAACAATGCGATTGTCCAACTGCTTTACTGTGCCCAGCTTGTAATACTTTAAAGTATACAGTTTACATCCACTTTATTGATACCTGTGCCAAACTTCTGAAATTTTCAGTGCGGTTGCTGTCATTAAAAAATATCTAGTTAATTAGAAGCATCTTTAGAATTTTTTAATTCCAGAAAGATCTCTTCAGATCTCTGTGTGCTTCAAATAAAAGAAAGAATAAAGTTATGTGTTTATAGAATTAATGAGAACAAGAAGTTAGGTTGAGAAATGTAATTATTTATTTATTTGATAATAGGTTTTTTATCCTTCATTCCAGATACAACTTACCCTATGGGAAAACTTCCTGCACAGGAATCTTTCTCTTTTGTGGCATGACTTTCATGCCGAATAATGCACAGTAGCTGCAAAGCCTAGTTAATATTGCCTTTGAGTACAGAGAGAACAATACTGTCGGCCTTTCCCCAGAATATTCACCTTCGTTCATTTTGTAAAGCAAACTGACAGCATGGTGAATATCTCGCTGTGCAAAGAACCAGGATTACAGCAAAGGTAATTACTGACAGGAATTATCAAATGAGAAAGTAGCTGTTCTTAACTGATTTATCTAATAGCTATAATCCAGATGACATAAAGTAGCTACTGCTGGTAGTGCATTTACATCTACAGGCAAAATGTTATTAGTCATTAAACTGAACTGAATGAACTACGACTACATGCTAATACAAATTAATTTTAAAGAATTAGGAACAGGAATAACATGATGCCTTGGATTTCCTCTGAGGACTTCTTTCATTACTACACACTACTTGGATGTACAGAGCACAGCTTTGATAGCTTTTATCTTTTGGGATCTAATTAGCTATTCGTAGGTGTGCAGTTGTTTCTTAGATGTCAACTTATTTGAATATGTATATATATATATATGTGTGTGTGTGTGTGTGTGTGTGTGTGTGTGTGTGTGTATTTATCTCTATCTCTATTTAGAGCACTACAAATGACCTGTTTTCCTTTTCAATTCTGTTCTTTTTCTTGTGCCAGCATATATTTAGAGTCATTCTTCTTTATATGTTGCTCATGCTCTATGTCTGCAGTCTGAGGTAAACCATCCATTGTTCCTGCACAACAAGCTTCTTCGTTCTCAAGCACTTGTTTTTCTCCATTACTAAGCTACAAGGAGAAGGGCAACTCCCCTGCATGAACCTTTCTCCATAACACATGTAAGAGAGTAAAGCCAGGCAGCACAGCTTTCTGGAGAAATTACACTTTAGTTCTCAGTTTTTCTGAATACCTAGTGGATAAATATGTTCCTTGGGTTGAGTTTTGGGTCATATTTGTATGGAGGAATCAGTCTGGTGTTGCTCGTTCACTGATTATAAAATGTATGCCAATACAAATTAATTGTTATCCAAGTTTCCTACCTTTCCTTTTATACTTATTCCATGCCTTCTTTTTTATTTTTTAAAGAGAGTACAAATTAGAAATAAGAAAAATAATTACAAGTGATACAGAATTTCATTTAACAATGTAAAATTAGTATTTGTTGTCTTTCAACCAGTTATTCACTTTACCAGAGATATGTAAGTAAAATTGGAAGTCAAACAAGGAAACATAAGAAATTTAGAAGAGAAAAGGTAAAACCAGTAGAAATATGAGAAAAACAAATTGAACATAACTGCTAATTTCCATATGTCATCAGAAATACACATTACAGTTGTCCAAACCATCCTGCTAAAATAATTACATAATTTTTTTTTGTCTTTTTGAGACAGGGTCTCACTGTACAATTCAGGCTGGCCTTGAGCTCAGTTTTGTAGCCCAGGCTGGTCTCGAACTCTCACTGATCCTCCTGCCTCAGCCTCCCTAGGGCTCGGATTACAGGCGTGCGCCACCACGCCCAGCTAGTTAGGTACGATTCTTACCCCCACTCCCTCTCCTGTTGTTCTCCTCAACTCAATAATTCTTTCCTGTTAAATAAGTTCATCCTCTTTTCCTAGTATCTACTGTACCCTTCAGGTGCAATTTTCCTCTTTTAGGTACTCATACTGAGGAGACAATATGATGTTTGTACCTGTGGTTCTGATTTATTTTACTGAAGAGTATGTTCTCCAGTTGTATCCATTTACTGAAAAAATACTCAAATTTATCCTGTTTTATTGATGGATAAAACTCCATTGTGTAAAAATACCACAGGTTCATTATCCATCCTTCAGTGTGTGGGCATCTGGGATGTTTCTAGCATTTAGCTACAACAAATTGTGCTGGCATATACACGAGCGCACATGTGTGACTGTGGTATGAGGTTTTCAGATTTTCTGGAAAAAAACCAAAAACTCATGAGGAGAACAGCTGGCTTTAAAGTGACCTCTAATCCTAACTGTCTAAAGAATCACCACCCTGACTTCCCCAGTGGTTTTTCCAGGTTTCACTAGCACCAATGGTGGAGAAGCCTTCTTTTTCCCTCCAGCCTTTGTTATTGGCTGACTTCTTGATGTTAGCCATTCTTTCTGGGGTGAGATGGAATCTCAGTGTTGGTTTAATTTTGCATTTCTTGAATGCCTAATGTTGTTGATCATTTTATTTGTAAACTTAATTGCCATTTGTATTTCTTCCTCTGATAAGTGCATATTCATCTCAGATGCCATTTTTGGATACTCGAAACAATCTGGCTCCTCTCATGTGAGAAGAAAATACAACATCTGTCATTTTGTGATGTTCAGTGCACCAACTTCTCTGTCTACTCCCACTATGGCTTCTAAAACCACTCAGACTTGCTCTAGAGCTGACAAACCACAAGTATAGTGGAAAGACTTCAGTTTTACAGCGAAATAAATAAATGCTAAATCCTGGCCCAAGAAATAATAAATTTATAAGCCTAGGTACAAATTACTTGACTGCTTTGATTTTTCCTATGTAA
The DNA here is from genome assembly GCA_004027025.1 of Myocastor coypus. Lineage (NCBI taxonomy): Eukaryota > Metazoa > Chordata > Mammalia > Rodentia > Myocastoridae > Myocastor > Myocastor coypus. The sequence continues at coordinate 29,795 of PVJA010024828.1, forward strand.
AATTCCACCAACTTCCACTAACCAATGTAATGATTAAATTTTAACATGCAAAAAATTTTAAACTTGAAATATACCCAAAGCTTTATGAATAAAAAATCAAAATGTCTAAAATGGATATAAATTTTATATCTCAGTTTTCATTAGTGTGATCATTTCAAAGTGAATATTATAGCTCAGAAATTATTCTAAAGTAAGTCTTACATGCAATATATTAAATTAATAAGTACATGGGCTATAATTTATTATGTCACATAATAATAAAACTTCTATCTACTTCATTTAAGGAAGTTCTACCATCATCAACACTGCACTTCAGAGACAATCTAAACAAGAAAATTTTAATTTACATGCCATTCCCCAATCCACTCTGTAATAGGTCAGTTAATATGGCAAATTTATTTCTTTCAAGTGTTAACTCTAAATTTGCCAACTGAAGATGATAAAAGGGCATATCTGGGCATCAGAGGCATCAGGGCACACACTGAACTAGGCAGCTTCAGGTACAGTTTGCCCTTTTTGGTTGGTGCAGAGCTGGCAGCTCACGGAAGTCATCCATTGCAAAACGTGTAGTTTTCCTGGACTTGTGTTGTCCTGAGATAAAGTTCTTCAAATATTATTATTGAGTCAAGAACACTTTAAGGCTTAGTAGAGCTGCAGAAAAACAGGAAATGAGGAAAGATGGCTACATGATTAAATATTTATTTACTTTGACAAAATATTTTTCTTCACTTTCTTATCAAGAGATTTTAATTGCTGTTAAGAAGTCCGTCTCTCCGTCTCGCACCGTCTTCCCAATGTTCACTTCTCAATATTATTTTGTAACTTTCTGATAAAGAGTAAGGGTCAGGGCAGAGAACAGGCAGGATGACAGAGCATTTTGCATTCTTTAGGCTTTCCACATATTTCAAAATGTCAGACATACACAGACTTGGTCTTGGATAACTTGCCAGTTGTTTACTTTCACTGTTTTTTTTTTTTTTTTCAAACAAGCACAGTTTACCTGATGGCAGTCAGCTTTTACATCTCTGCTCTGCTTAACAGTAACATCTCCCCTGTGATTTGTGCTCATTTTATTGTTTGGAAAATTATAAAATGAATCAAGTTTAAAAAACATTTTTAAGGCTTCAAACAGCACTCGTTTTATGTCTTTTCAACAAAATATAACAACAGGGAATCCCATTCCAGAAACTGGAAAAAGTTAGCGATTGTGCTGTCATCTTTATTTTCCAGATCAACTTAATTCGTATCCATGATTGTAGCAAGGTCTTGGGAAACAAGGGATTATGTGGTGACTTTGAGGTAAGAGGTAAGAGAGAACAGAGATCAGATAATCTGAGTCTGGAATCTGTTAATAAGTATGTTTTTAGGGCCGGCCAAATACTTACTTTAGTAGATTAAAACACTTGCAAGCAGGCATAGGGGCCGGGGGTTTGGGCCTGTGGTTCTGGCCTCACCCCCAGGGCTTGCTGAGAGAGCAATTGAGACTGGGTGTCCTGACGCACGCCTGTAATCCCAGTTCTTGGGAGGCTGTGAACTGGAGTATCACTCCAAAGTCCAATCTAGTAGTGATAGCCTGAATAGCCTGTAGACCATTCCGTAAAATATGGGGAGATGGAGAAGGAGAGGGAGCGGGAGA
>PVJA010024829.1:0-31317 GCA_004027025.1 Myocastor coypus
GACATTGCCAGTTCTGCCAATAACCCACTACTATTGTGGAATATTGGACTATGTATACAACTACTTTCTCTTAGCTCAGTGAGAAGAAATATTTGTACCAATAGCGTTTATTTATTTATTACATATATATATATTTTTAATAGCCGGCTCAGCCTGCCCTGGGGTGGGGCTGGCACAGCATATGGTGCCAGGGATTGAACTGCAGTCCTTGCGGTTGCCTAAGCTTGCCTAAGCAGGCACTTTAGACCACTGAGCCATCTCGCTGGCCCCCCGATAATGTTTAGAAAAGTTATCATGTCTGCATTTTCTACTCAGAACAACTACTATGAAGACAACAATGTGCACTTCATTAATTATTGTGGCTGTCCTACTAACATGTTGTGAAACTATCTCATTATTATTTCTTATTAATAGTAATAAAAAGTGAAAGAAAGATGCATTGTAGTAGAATAATCTATTTTTATAGCATGTGGCTTTGAAATAAATTTGTTATAACAGTATGACGTTTACTAATCACAAATAATAGGACAATTTATAAAGCATAAATATATTTGATTACCAAAAAAAAGCTGTAGGTACCACCTTCTGAACCACACCATGATATGGAGAGTGTCCAGTTAGTGCACACAAATCCATACCGAACCCTGAGATAAGGGAGGTGAGCACTGCATCAGGGTCTCCTAGCCCAGAATTCAGTGTGCACCTTGGCCCAGTCTATTGTCTGCAGAGCCAGTTTCATCACCTGTAAAACAAGGGCCTAGAGGATTATCTCTAAGGCTGTTCTCTCTCTTTGCAAATGTTTGGTTTTTTTTGGGTAACACAGCGTGAGCTAACACCCTGAGGCTGAGGCTGTGGGAAAGATCAGATTTGATTCACCTCTATGCAGGCAGGCTGGAGTGGTAGCATCAGCTATCTGGAGTGGAATCTGAGTACATATCGATTTTTCTGCACTGGGGTCAGGATTTCAAAGAGTCCAGATGAATTGTTTGAAGTCAAAGCTGCACACCAACAACCCACAGCAGTTACGGAACATTGGATTATGCATACAACTACTTTCTCCTAGTTCAATGAGAAGAAATTTTTTATACCAATAATGATTAGAAAAATTATCACGTCTACACTCTGTGCTCTGTGTAACTACTAGGAGGACAACAATATGCATTGTATCAAATATTGGGAATGTACTACTAATGTGTTTTGAAAACTGTCATGTTATTTCTTATTAAAAGTAATTTTTTTAAAATTTTTTATGTATTTATTTTTTTTCTTGTTTCAGAACCTTTATTTGTTTATTCACTCATTTTTATGGCCGGCTCAGCCCACCCCGAGAGCTGGCGCAGCATGTGGTGCCGGGGATCGAACCGCGGTCCCTGAAGCCACCCAAACTTTCCCAAGCAGGCGCTTTAGACAACTGAGCCATCCCGCTGGGCCCCTTAAAAGTAATTTTTTTAAAAAAGCAGCACAGACAATCAGCACAGCTATGTAGATAGAACTGTCACCAGCAACACTTTCAGTCCTCCTAATTATCTTTATTGCCCTTACCTCTTGTTTACCTGGGGCAGCCCTTTGTGTCCTAGTGTGTAAATGAGGAGTCCTGGGGTCTCTCAGGTCAGGCCTAACACATGTTAACTAAAAGAAAATCAACTTGGAGCCTGTCTTCGGTTACCCACACCTTGGTGTTGCTGCGTAATCAGTGATAATATGCATATGCAGAATGATAACTCAGGCATTGCAAAATCCTAATGTTAAAAAACATTAGAAAATAAAGAAAGAAAAAAAAGAAACATTAAACCAGGCATAGTGGTGCACACATATAATAGCAGTACTTGAGAAGCTGAAGCAGGGGGATTACTATGAGTTTGAGGACATCCTGGGGTACAAGGTGAGTTTAGGGTCAGCCTGAACTGCATAGTGAAACTTGTCTCAGAAAGATATGAAAGAGAAGAAAAAGAACTGTTAAAACAAAAACCCTCCTTCTAGTAATAGCACAGGTAATTATTAATTATCAGATCCTCTCAAGGCCACAGGTATTAAAACTATTTAATTATTTTTTATTTTTTTTCTTGTTTTAGAACTTTTGTTTGTTTGTTTATTTATTTTTATGACCACTCAGCCTGCCCTGAGGGCAGGGCTGGCACAGCATGTGGTGCCGGGGATCGGACCTAGGTCCCGGCAGCCACTTTAAACCACTGAGCCATCCTGCATAAACAATGACTAAATATTTTTTGAAAGGATCACCACCACCTCCACAAAATACTATAATTATGTGATGAAAACATTTGAGGAAAATAGTATAATAAAGGTTGCAGGCAGAGCAAGTCCATGCTTAAATTTCAAAGGCCTCACACTGTTACAAAGCAGAGGAGAGGCTGGCCTTTGCCCCAGTTCCTGCTGGCAGGAAGCTCACCTTAACCATTTGTGGAGCAAAGATGCATCTTGTGCTCTGGCAGAAAACAAAAGACCAATGTACTCCAACCAGCCATCATTTATGGTAGGCCAGTGGAAAAGAATGTGGTATTTGTTGGTTGTCATTTCTGTTGTCATGGATATCACGTATCTCTGGGTGAGCCAGGGTTTGCATAACCAGGAAGCAAGAAATATATTTATCATTTACTATAAGGCTAATGAATTTGAAGAATTAGCCATACGTAGATAAAAGGGGAGACAGGAGCACAGGTTGCAGCCCCCACCCCATGTCTTTTAGGCGAGTGTTTCTAGACGTCCAAGTGACTGTTGCAAGTCTGAACAGGAGGTTGCTGTTGAGCTCTCACAGTGATTGAATTTAACCTATTTCTCAACTTAAAGTATGATCCATCAAATTAAGCATCTATGCTACTACTAGTGGCCCCAGCATAGAGGAGCAGCCTTGTTTTGGGTGACTGTAGAGGCTGTTACACTCTCCCCTCTTCCTTTTCTCCCTACAGGACATACAAGAAGAATAGGTACAGCTGCTTTTATCAGGTGCAGAACAAAGTTTAAGTAGGGTGTGGGAAGGGACTTTAATTCTTCAAGTTCAAGGACCCAGTGTGTTCAGCCTTGTATACAATAAAAGGTGAGACTGAGAGGGGGCATTCCGTTTCAGAACATTTTTTGCAGCTGTGGATCTTCATCTCTGCATCTGTGCAAATGTCAGAAGCGGCCTTCTAGGTATGCATGCAGAATAAACACAGCAGTGCGAAGGATGAGGGAGGGAGAGGAAGATTTGATCTAGGCTGACAGTCCACTTAGCCTAGAGGAAGAGGAGAAAGAGACTTGCCTGATAGATTCTAGCACTCTTGGCTTTCTTTCAGAGCTAGAGATATTCTAGCCTATTACATGTTTTGTTTTGTTTTTTTTTTTTGTGCTGGGGGATATTTTGTTTGTAAGAAGTGCATCCTTGCTCAGAGGTTTTGAACTAGCAGCAGGTGGGCGGAAATCTAATTTGCAGTCCTGTTTCATCTTGACACAGACCCTGCTCCCCCCACCCCCGTCTCTGTCTCTCTGTATTTGCTGCAGGGTCTCACTATGCAGCTTGGACTCATAGTGATCCTCCTGTTTCCAGCCTCCCCAGCACTGAGATTACAGGCGTGCACCACCATGCTTGGTCTCACTGGCAGGTTCAGCACGCCCAGGGGTGGGACCAGCAGGGAATGTAGTCCCCTGGATTGAATCCTGATCTCTACGCCTGCCTAAGCAGGTGCTTAGTCCGCTGAGCTCTCATGCTGGCCCTGCTTTTCTATTTTGAAATTGGTTTCCGATATAGCAGGGCAGGTTTCAAAGGCTGAGTTAGGTGTGGCTGATTTAGGTGGGGTTCACGGTTTCAGCTTACCTCTCCTTACCACTCCTTTCAACCCTAAAACGACCTGTCTCACTCTCCACCTCCTGTGCACATGAGGAAATAGTTTGTAAATGCTCCATTCTGTTTCCTGAATCACAACTACTTTGTTGACATAATAGTGCTTTAAAATAGCCAGAAAAAAAATTTTTTAAGGAGATTTAACTTGGCTCACATACATTTTTTATGTGAAATTCACATATTATAAAATTAGTCATTTAAAAAACGAACGATTTATTAGAATTCAGTACATGACAATACAGTACACACCATCCTCTGTCCAGTTTCAATATGTTTCATCATCCCCAAAGGAAACCTCACAGCTGCCAAACGGTTGATTTCATTTTCCCTTCCTCCCTGTCCATAGTAGCCACAAATCTGTGCTTTGTCCACAGGTTTACTCAATCTAGATCTTTTATATGAGCTGCCAGATGATATAACCAGGTGACCTTTTGCTGGCTTCTTATACATAGAATGTTTTCCTGGCTCATCCCCTGTAAGCGCGAGTCAATGTTTTAGTCCTTTTAAAGGCTGGATCTTATGTGAATATTTCATTATTGAAAAAAAAAAAAAAAAAAAAAAGAATCTATTCTTGGTATTTCTAGCTTTTTTGCTTGTTGACTGCTAACATACCAAAGGAAACTATGGCATAAGATGAGAAAACAGAGTTTTGGTTTTTTAATTTACAAGGCCTCTTACTAAGGCCTCTTAGTAAACAGATATGTTCCTGTAGGGATGTGAATGTGTTTCCAGCAGTAGAGAACATAAAGTGGCAACAATTAAATAGTTACCCCAGCGACAAACGCTGAGTTTTCCTCAGGCTTTTGTTGCAAGTTGCCTTTTGACAACTTTGTTAGGTTGCTACTAAAGAACTTACCCAAGCATTATCTGTCTTTTCTTTTACCTACTTAAGCATTCAGAGGATGGGAGAATTTGGGAAGTGTTTTATCTTCCCAGTTTTCTAATACTATGCAAATGGACATACCAACCACAAATGAGACATGTCTTGAGATATCACCAGGTCTCCTGGCCTGGAGCATTATAGCTGCCCTGTATTATAGTTAAATTATTTAGAAATTTTTTTATAAGACAAATCTTTTTTTAATACTGCACATTGTAAATAAATTAGTAACTTAAATGGATATAACAATAAAAATTGTGTAAAATAAAGATGAATTTACAGATCAGTCATATGATAGTGTACTTTGTGTCAAAATCAAGAAACTTGCATTCATATAATTAGAACTCTCAAAGTAGAAAGGGGTAGGTGATAAATAATTAAAGATATAAACTTCCTAAATTTAGTTGAAATTATAGCACCAGATTTCAAGAAAAAATGAACCTTTTGCACAAAAAATATGAATAAAATCATACCAAGATACACAAAAATGAAAATCACCAAAACTAATTGTAAAGAAAAAAATCACTACAGCATATACTTAAAAAATATATTAACTATGGTGGAGCAAAATTAAATAGCACCTTATTCCATGTTAGAAAAAACAAAAAAGAGCAAGTGAGTAAGAAACTAGACTAATCAATTCAAAGGACTCAAAAAAAAAAAAAAAAAAAAAAATCCGTCCTCGTTGAATTTTATACTTAGCTAACATACCTTTGAAAACTAAAAGTGAAATATTTTCCAGTTATACAAACTCAAAATATTCTAATATCTCCAGATGTGGCATATAGAAAATAACAAAGACCATAATCCAAAAGCCAAGAGAGATTGCGGTATGGTCCTGAACAAAGAACAACGAGCTCTCAAAATGGTAGTTAAGCAGGACTATGTAAAATATAATTATGTTAGATGAACCCATTTAAAAGGTCTCTGAAGATTTCTACAAAACAATATCAATCTTAGGTTATATACATGTTTTTTCATATGTGTGTATGTGTGTAAAAGACAAGGAAGAAGCAATATATAGTCAATGGAAAATAGAAATATACTTTTTAAAGTTTCTAATACTAGGAGAAAATATCATGCCATGTCTTATAAGTAGATTGTAAGTCAAAGATACAGTATGAATCATAAAACAATTAAAATTAAACAATATTCAGAAAATTAATTAAATACTAATTAAAAATTAAATTAAATATCTCAAAACAATATTCCAAAATTAAAAGTAAGTTGTGAGTCCAACTAAGAGGCCAGAATGTTGTGTATCATATTTAAAAATCTGTGATCAATTTAGAGTACTCACATAATATTTGAATAGATTAATATATACAAACATATCAACTAAGAAAAAGATTTCATGATAGTAAGAATTACTAAGAATAAAACATAACATAAAGATTGGAATGGCAAATATATGACCAGCACTTCCAACAGTTTGGGGATAGGATATCACACAAAGTTCCAGTATATCGGGGACATGGACAGTGTCCATGACACGTACTGGAGGTCAGGTGTCACTTGTAGGACTGAGCTACTGCTATTTCCTTGGTAGCCACCATGTAGACCCACACAGAATCATGACCCATGGGGTGCAGGAGAAGTCCATTTGTAGAATATGCTGATGGAAATATTTTGCTGCTGTACACAAAAGAATAAATGAAAGACTGCTGTTGTATATCTCTTTTTCTCTTGTGCTTAATTGTTTACCCCATTTGGTGGGTTCTTTCCATTCTCCTATATGGATCTGTGGTCATTTTGGTCACTCTCTAGAATATATTTTAGTAGTCTGTGTAGGGTTGGCTTTGTCATCATGAAATTCTTTAGTTGTTCTTTGTCATGGAAGTATATCACTTCTCCATTATGCTTAAAAGAGAGTCTTGCAGGTATATCAGTCTGGGTTGGAATTTGTTTTCTTGCAAGACTTGTAGTAGTTTGCTCTATGTTCTTTTTGACTTGATGGTTTGTAAAGAGAAATCTGCCATTATTCTGATGGGTTTTTCTTTCAATGTGATCTATTTCTTTTTTCTAGTGGCTTTTAGTATATTGTTCCTGTGCTGAATTTCTGGGATCTTTATTATTATATGTTTGGGTGTGGTTTTAATTGGGTTGATGTTATTTGCAGTTCTATATGCTTCAGTTATCTGATGTTAGATTGTTTCCCAATATTTGGGAAGTTTTCTGCTATTATTTCTGCCCATATTCTTTTTATATCATTTGTACAGACTCCTTTCTCATTCATGCCTATTAGTCTTACATTGTTCATCTTTGCAGCATCTTGCAGATGTTGAATTATTTTTTCCTGCATTCTAGTTGTTTCTAAGAGATCTTTTCTTACCTTTTCACTAGCTGCAACCGTGTCTTCAAGGTCTGAAAGTCTATTTTCACTTTCATTGGAAAAGTTTTGCCAGCTTGTGATTGAGGTTTTGAGTTCCTGTATAGTGCTCTGAATCCATTTCATGCATTCTATTTCTTTCCTATATTGGCCATTCAAGGATTCCATCATTTCTCTATTCTCCTCTATTTTTATCAGTGTTTTCTTTAGAAGCATTTATTATTTCTTTCATTATAGTTATCATTTCATTTTTTACTTCAGAAATTATTTCTGATCTGATTTCCTCTATGCCTTTCTGCAGTTGTTTCTTTACTTCAGATGCGATTATTTCAGGATTTCAGGTGTGTGATTTCCAATTTCTTCTATGCTATTGTCTCCTGCATTTGTTCTGGGTTGGCTTGGGGCCTGAGACTGCATTTTGCTGCTTCTCTTTGTCATTTTGTATAGCCCTGCCTCCTGATCTTTGGTGTAGAGCTTTGGTAGAGCTCTTACTTTGGCACCAGATCTGGATCTACCAAGTTCAAATTCGTCTAGGCAGGTGTGGCATGGGTCTATCTGCTGTGCTCCACTTCTTCCTGCTGTAACCCTTGAAGGTAAAACCGCTGTGTCACTCTGGCAAGATGTTCTGCTCCAGGATCAGCTGGGTGGGTCTTGCCTCTACGCTCTCTGCAGGGAGTTCTGTTACAGGGTTCCACACGGGGCCTATCTGATGGATCAAGTTCCACTCATATGCCAGATCTGGGTGTTGGGTTGAATGAGTTTCCCTAGAAATATTATAGGCAGTCAGATAGAGCTGGGTCCTCAGTAGTCAGCACAGAAAGTAAGAACATATTACAACAGTGGCTGGCATTCATTGAAAGTTTAGTTTTAAGATAAAGAAATGACTGTACCACATAGTTCACTAGGGATGAAAGCAGTGATTGATATGAGGCATTAGTCACCTTGTGTGGAAGACCAAACCTCCCTATCCCATTCCTTCCCTAAAAGTTTTTGTGCATTCCCTGTACACATACTCTGTAACTTGCTTCCCTATTTGATCCCCATTTAGTCAACATTACTTAGAGGGCTATGCTAGCAATCTTCTTAGTTAATTGTAGCTTTCTCCTACCTTATATTCAACTCACTTCATGGTTTTATTCTTGATGAGCAAGGTCCGGGGCCACCCATTCAGGACTTCTATCCATCCCTCTTAGATGCTTTCTGTTCCCCACTAAATATATATATATATATATATATATTTTTTTTTTTTTTCTGTTAGCCTGTGTTTTTCCTAAAACTCATTTTTTGATTTTAGAGAACACAAACTCAGCCTATGGGATATCTGGCAGGCTAGTGGGCTGGGGGTTACATCTCTCTTGCATTGTTTGGAGGTTCTATATTATCCTTTTATCACAGCCCCACTTTTCAGATAGAGGGACTAAGGCACACCACCGTTTACACTACAGGGTAGTGGTAGAGCAAAACAGACCACAGCAGTCTGTGTATAGAGCCCATGGTGGGCTAATAGTTCTCTTGGTCTGTAGAGATGGAAGGGGATGGGCAGGAAGGCAAAAGATGGCACTATATAGTTGTCATTCATAAAGCTGGAAAGGTAGCCATCTGGCGCAGGATCCATAACAGTTGGCCTCTGTGTCCTCTTGGACAGGCAAGCTTTGTGTGGTAGCAGTATTGCAGCCAGTGAGGTTTATCTGAGGTGCAATTTTTATTTTATTTTGTTTTTTTATGGAAGCAGGGATTGAACTCAGGTCCTTGCATTTGCCAGGCAAGCAGGCAAGCTCTTATTCTATGGAGCTATCTCCCCAGCCCCAAGGTGCAATTATCGTTAATTGAAAACTCTTCCCTTTTGGACATGTGGACCAGATAAGGAAGACTCTCGGAAACACCATACCACACCATTTTTAGCCTGTGTAGAGTTCACAGGTCATAGTGATACAGGAGGAAGAAACTCCCAAATCGTTAGATGTCCGGTATTCATGCTGCCTGAGAGACAGAAGAGGTCTCAGCTTGGTTGGCAATCCCTGCCTTTTGAAGGGATTTTTATAATGTAAAACCACAAGGTGAGATCGGTCCAAGATGGGGAAAAATGGGAAATCACAAGGTGGGCATGAGGTGGGATTAAAACTATGGTCAACCAGGGCCGGGAAGATAGCTCAGTAGAATGAGTGTTTGCCTGGCAAGCTCAAGGACCTGAGTTCAATCCCCAGCTGCACAAAAAACAAAACAAAAAAAACAACTATGGTCAACCAATAGGATTATAGCTGGTGAGGTAATATTGATTAAATGATGATCAAATGGAAAGCAAGTCATGAGGCAAGTGGGCACGAAACAGAACAGGGGCTTTTCTGTAAGGAGTGGGTTAGTAGCTCTTCCCAGCCTTCCCAAGGTGATTAATAACTACTGAAAGTATCAATCAGTTTGTATCCTCAAAGGAAGAATGTGGTGTCTAGGCCCCCAGCCCTAGGCCCCAATCCACACACTTGTGGAACAGCAGATAACCCCCATACCTCACAGATGTTCCCAGATGTGCTAACCACAAGTGTGCTAAGACCCACCCCTCTTTTCCCTAGCTGTTGCCAAAGATAGCTGCCCCAGCTGTTTCCCCACTTGATATCCTGGATGGCCCCTGCCCAACGTCCTGCAGCTGGCCTGGGGTTAATATGCTCTCTCTTTTGTTAAAAAGGACAAAGTGGGGCTGGCAAGCTGGCTCAGTGGTCTAAAGCACCTGCTCAGGCAAGCTTAGGCAACTGCAGGGACCATGGTTCTATCCGTGGCACCACATGCTGTGCCAGCCCCACCCCAAGGGCAGGCTGAGTGGTCATAATATATATAAAAGGACCAAGTGGCCCACTTGTGTTTCCCCCCTCCCCTACCCACTCCTGCTCTATAAAACCCTTGCCTCCTCAACTATCGAGACTGTTCAGATCTGTTGAGTAACCCAGCTCATACTACTTGCCCCCAATAAACTGCTCCTTTCATGCCAGTTGACTCGAATGGGGTCTTGTGTGGGTTTGAGCATGTCTTTTCCCACAGTTTTGCTGTCATGTGGGTGCATTCGTTTTGGTTTTTGTCTTGAAGACTGATCCTCAGCAGATGTGTCTGTGTCTCTCCCCCAGTTGCAGCTTCTGTCTCGGCTCCTTTGAGAGCCTAGCCCTGCCCAATTGCCTATGCTATTTCTATCTAACTTGGCTGTCTATAACCATAGGAACTACCTGCAGAGAATCTGAGATAGTAGGAGGGTGGACACAGAAGGGTGATTTTTAACACTTCTCCAGGCAATTCTCATGTTATGTGGTCTTCAGGCCATATTTTGAGAGAGATTTATCAAGTCCATGTAAGATGCACTGTTATCTCTTCTCTCCTTTGAGTATTTTGGAAAAGCAGCAGCTGCAGAGGCTACTTCGGGCCAGTAAGGACCCTATGAAGGTCACAGCTTACATGTCCAATGCAAGCAGTTCATGACAGGGCTACCTACCAGTGGCATTCCTGGCATTCATTAGAGTGGGGTGGGCAGAGATGAGCCTCTCCTTGGTGCACTGAATTCTGCCAAAGAACAAGGCCAGGAATGCTTTATTAGCCAGCTAGGAGCAAACTCTCTCAGCTCTCCCAGCCCCCACAGTGCTGACTCATGCCTTCTGTCCTAAGTCACCTCCTGGGCAGCCTGGGTAGAGAAATGTAAACAAAGTCCTGGGTGTGTGACCTTGAAATAAAGCCCCAAAGTCTGGCAGGTTTCTAGAAGAGAAAGAAATATTCAGAATTCAGAATTCAAAGCCCTTTAAAAATATATGCATCAGGGCCAGGACATAGCTCTGTGGCACAAGTGCCTGCCAGGCAAGTGCAGTGTTATGAGTTCAAACAACTCCAGTCCTGAAAAAAAAAAAAAAAAAAAAAAGCACCAGTTCTTTCCTGATGTTACAGACTGAACTTAAACAATGATAAAGTAAAAATTCTCCAAATTCTTTTTAAAATTAGTCTAACAATTGGTAAAGTATTTTACCTTCACCCTAAATTTTTACTGTAGATGCATATGTAGGGCTGAGGTGTAGCACTAGACAACAGATCAATGTCTCTCTTTTGACCCTGTATTCAGCAATCTGTGTGTGTGTGTGCGTGTACGTGTGTGTGTGTGTGTGTTACTGTTTTTGAAGTATAGATCAAGGTTTCTCTTTATGATATCCTATTTCTTTTTGAACAGCATCCTTGCCCTTCATAAAAGTTAACACATTTTTTTGTTGTCATACTGAGGACTAAATCCAGAGCCTGTGTATGTAGGCAAGGGCAAAACCAGTGAGTTACAGTCCCCTCCTCATTTTGAGTCTTAATTGTTTTAAGTTACACTTGCTTTATTTTTGTATCAGTTAAAAAGCTGATTATGTTTGATTCTCACTTCCACTTGCAATTTTTGTTGGGATTTTTGCATAACTGGAGATTGAACATAGGACTTCTGTGTAGACTCTATCTCCACCACACCATTTTTGGTTTTTTATGTATTTAGTACAGGTTCTACAGGGTCTCACTACACAGATGGGACTCATAGTGGTTCTCCTGATCTCAGCCTCCCAAGCGCTGGGATTACAGGTGTACCATCACACCCAGTCTCAACTACCAGCTCAGGGCACCTTGTGGGGTGAGGCTGGCACAACATGGGGTGCTGGGGTTAGAACTCCGGCCCCTGTGCTCTGCCTAAGCAAATACCACACCATTTTTATTTATTTATTTTTCAATTTTTAAAAAATTTAATATTTTTATTGTTTAAACTTAACAATGGTTATATTACATATTTTCATCATCAGATCAGTTTAGATTAATACATGTAGGTATATAAGATTGATCAAACAGTTAAACATTAACACTTTTAAATCAACATTACTTTTCTTTTTCTTTTCCCCTTTCTTTTTTTTTGAAAGTTGACATATTGCATATTGTCCTCACAATCGTTCTACAGAGTACAGTGTGTGGGCATGATCCACCTCCCTATTGATGCTGCTTAGAAAAAAAAAAAAAAAGGAAAAGAATATACTTCTCTTTGGACTAAGAGGAAGCAGATACATACACAGTTAAATGTTCTGCAATTGCAGTGGGCCACCAGTGAAGCTTGTAATGTTGGAGGCTATTGAATCTAAGCCTCCTAAAGCTCATCTCGCCAATCTAGCTCTGCGTTTCATGTATTGTAATTAAGGATTTTTTTTTCTTGCTGGGTGGTCAAGGGCAAGTCGAAGCAAGACCTGTATAACAAAACATTCATTTTTTTTGTATCTTCCAGGGTCAAATCCCCTCAGGATTAAGTTTGGGACCACAGACAGTACTTTGTAGAACTGTTGTTAGTGTCAGCCTTCGGGATGAGTCATGGCCATTGCTTGGCCAGTTTGCTTTCTGTGAAAGCCTGAGAGAATGTTTTTCTCTGGGTGACTCTCCTTAGACGCACTATAGTTCATTCATCCCTTTCCTCTGAGGTCCCATAATCTCCTTGACCAGAAAATTTGAGACACCTCTGAGTTATAGGATATTACAGCACAGGTTCTCTTATATCCTGAGTCCTTATTGACCTTGAAGGGCTAGGGCCAAAATATTGGCTATCCTTATAGCCTTCTTTTTCTCCAATTTTTGGTCTATTAACTTACATTCTTAACCCTCCAGCAGAAAAGCTTTGTGATACTATTACTCTATAACATAGGTACTTGAGCTTATCATCACTGGCTTTCTGAGTATCAAATATCTTTGACTTAGCTTGGAATTGATATTTTCTGACTATCATTGATATTTTAATAACTTTCCATACAATATGATATAAGTAGTTACACAATTTTTACACAGATATTTGGAAATTCAAGGAAATACAAAATTGTAGCCTGTTAAGATTATGGTATTTGTCCCAGTCTTTTATTACACACCATTTTTAAATTTGACACAGGCTAAGTTGCAAATTACCAAGACTACTCTCGAATTTGTAATCTTTCTGTCTTAGTCTCCCAGAGTTCTGGAATACAGACATAGTTAACAATGCCTAGCTGAATTTGTGTGTGTGTGTGTGTGTGTGTGTGTGTGTGTGTACTGCACAAGTGTGTGTTTAATATGGTATGACTTTTTAAATATGGTATGATAGTGTAATTTGATTTTCCCCCTAATCCAAAGAACCAACTTTCTTAATCCCATTTGTTTCTAAATGGATTTTGAGCCATTTATTTCTTCTAAAATCAGAGCATGTATTTTGCAAATTGTCCATGGATATGGTTAACAGGTATGGTGGATTTAGCTAGCATTACAGCCAGACTTGTTCCTACCTCCTCTGTGTAGCCTATGGCAGAAGGGACAGAGACCACCAAGCTTGTGTAAAGCCTTCATGATGTAGAATTTATTTTGCCTAGGTGCAGGCAGACTGAAGGTGAAAAGAACATCTGTAAGGAGCAAAGAGATGTGGCCCACTTTAATAGGGATTGAAAGAAGGAAAGGGGGCATATTAGGTGGGAAGATTTTAATAAAATCTGTGGTCAAAGTTCTCTTGTACCTCAAATGGCAAAGTCCTTGAAGCATCCAGTATAAATTTTCATGTCTCCTGTGTCCCAGGATCTGAAAAATTTCTTGTCCTATCTAATCTCCTTTAGGACATCCTGTGCTTGCTGAGGACAGCTGTGGTACTAAGCTGAGTTCCCGGCTGAGAGTAGAGTCGCTATTGGCAGGCAGGTTGGGGGCTGGGAGAGTCAGATCTAATTTGAGCCTTATATTCTGTGCCCTCCTAGGTGTGGGAGATAGACAGTGGGGGGTACAAGCTGGTTTGTCAGAGTGGACAGAGTGATTCACTTTTACTCCCTCCTTTGTTGCCAAGGATGGCTCAGGTCATGGGGTAGCAAAGCTCTGAAGAAGTAGATTTGTAAAGGTGGCCTGTGGGCCTTTTAAAATGTTCTTTCCTGCCAATTCCTATGCAGTCTGGTCTGGGGAGGGTGTTCCCTGTAACTGACCACATTTACAGTTCCTTGATGTCCTATTTTGGAACTCAGTAGCTAGGAAGACTGGTAGTCTAGTAACAACCCTTATGAAATCTAAACCAACCAACCAACCAATCAAGTAACTGTGCTGTCACTTGCAATATGAGCATCATTCCTGGTCCTTTAACCAGCTTATCTGAGAGATACAAAATCTGCTTACATATTGAGGGACAACACCTGACCCATGATGATGATGATGAAGGCTCTGATGTTAGCTACACAAGCTACAGTTCCTGGGACAGTGAAATGGAGCAATCATGTTCTGTTCACACCAAAAGCCATATTCAAATATGTATTTACTATGACACCTCACTAGCTGAACTGAGAGTATTCACAGGTCTGCAGGGCTTAACAGGGATTTCTCATGGAGATCACAGGAATGTTAAAGACTTATGGAAAAATGATGGGTCAAAATATGGCATAAAAATGTATGCTCTTCACTATGAGTCCAAGCTGTGTAGTGAGACCCTGTACCAAATACATTAAAAAGAAAAATATGCTCTGTAGATGCAAAGACTTATCATGTTTTCAATTTAGAAATTTATCCTGGAACTCAGCCTTATTCATACAGTAATAAATCAAATGATGTTGTGAAGAGATTCTTTTGGCTCCCATCTCCCAAATATATCAGAACGTGACATTTGACAATTGGTTTCCCAGTTTCCAATTAATGTTACATTTATTAACAGAGAACAACTTAATCAGTGCAGAAGCAGTACACAGGAACAAAACAGAAATTCCAAATGAAATGTTGCAGTTTCAAAGCAGAGAACTGTATAGTGCAATCTTTGAACTTCAGAAAGAGTTTACACTGGCCTTGTACATGGCAAAGAAAAACAAACTGCTACTGTGAAAACCTCAACAAAATGAAAATCTGAGACGGAAACTTTCTATAACAAAACCAAAGGTAGAGTAGATACTGATGAATTATGGAGCAATTACGATGTCACTTGAAACACAAAACATTGGCCAATGGCTGTGTTCTATTCAATCTTAAAGATCTATGACCTAAATAGTTTGATAGTTTACAAACAAAATAAGAGAAAAATACCATGGAGAAATTTTCTTAAGAGAATTAGTGCTAGAACTCGTAAGAGATCATTTAAAGCAGTTGGAAAACAGAATGTTTCTGCCCATTACTATGCAAAAAATCGTGGACCACACCGGTAAGCTGACAGGTGAGTAGGGAAGCACTGCATCCCAAGGACCTGTCAGAGCAACAAGAAAACCGAAAAGGTCAGCTATGCCCTACCAGAAAGGACAAGAAAACAAACCGTATGTGCTTAGGCTGGGGATGTAGCTCAACAGGCATGGTGCAAGCGTGGGGTCCTGAGTCTGGTTCCCAGTACAAAAAAACCCACATACATGCTATCAGTATAAGGGATACTTGTGCATGGAATATGCAAATTTCATGTGTGATGATTATCTTCAATATGACAATTTTTTAAATAATTTTTTTTATTTATTTTTTTCTTGTTTCAGAACCTTTTGTTTGTTTATTCACTCACCTTTTTTATGGCCGGCTCAGCCCTCCCCAAGGGCAGGGCCGGCACAGCATGTGGTGCCAGGGATCGAACCTCGGCCCCTGAAACCACCCAAGGTTTCCCAAGCAGGCGCCCTAGACCACTGGGCCATCCCGCTGGGCCCCTTCAATATGACAATTGAAGCAAATTTTTTTTGTAGATGTCTATTGGTATTTTCATTGTAGGTAACATAAGTTTTTTTTTTTGACTTTTTGAGACAAGGTCTCACTATGCAGTTTGGGCTGGCCTTGGGCTCACTTTTGTAACCCAGGCTGGTTTTAAAGTCACACCAATCCTTCTGCCTCAGCCTCCCAAGTGCTGGGACTACAGGTGTGTGTCACTACGCCCGGCTAAGTTTTTATTTCTGTCATCTCTTAGGTTTTGTAAGCAAACAAATAGCTGATGTGAAAATGTTGAGCTCTATCCTGTGCACTCAGTACATGTTTGTTTGTTTGTTTGTTTTTAATCATTTATTTATTTATTTGGTACAGGGTCTCACTACCCAGCTTGGACTGATAGTGATCCTTCTAGCTCATCCTCCCCTGGTATTACAGACATGCTTCCCCAGTGCTGAGATTACAAGCATGTGTCACCATGCCAGGTTTGGGTGGCCAGCACAGGGTTGGCACAGTATGTGTTACCTGGTTTCGGTGGCCATCACAATATGCATTTCCTAGATTGAACCCAGGTCCTTGTGCTTGCCAGGCAGGCACTTAGCCTGCTGACTATCTCCCCAGCCCACTCAGTACATATTCAATATTTTATTTTATTGATATCTTATTTCCCTGCTGAGTACACACTGTACAGTATAGTAGTAAGCTCCTCACAAAACAGGAAGTGATAAGAGTAGCCTGCCATGTAGGAAAGGAAAGCTAAGCACATGTGCTGCCTGTGAAGACAAGATGTGTGTGTGGAATGAGCCGTTATCCTGTGTGGAGATGTGCTGGGTATGACACCTGAAGCGAAGATTATTTCTGTGGTTGACTTTTGTGTTTACTTGTAGCTCATCCAGGTTTTTACTTCTGTTACTTCTTAGGTTTTGTACATAGCTGATGTGAAAATGTTGGCATTTATTCTGTGGGTGATTTTTAGTTTGTTTTTTTGAGACAGGGTCTTCCTATGTAATGGAGGCTGACCTTGAACTCAGTGTGTAGCCCAGGCTGGCCTTGACCTTGCGCTTCAGCCTTGTAAGTGCTTTACATTTTTTAAGAATTTTTTTTGGGGGGGACCAGAGATCAAACTCATGACCTTGCACTTGCCAGGCAGGCACTTGTGTGTGCCGTGGAGCGAGCTATCGCCCCAGCCTCAGACAAATTAATAATTTAATACTCTATGTTATTGATATTTTGTGCTATTGTTAACTACACATTGTATAATATAGAATGAATCTCCTGACAAAGCAGCAAGACCAGTGAGATGTCAGATATATCCTTCAAAAAGGTTAGGAAAGCAAAATGCATGTGCTATTAATGTAAGCAACAGCTGTGCATGGAACATGCTATTGTCATGTGTGAACACTGCCTTAGGTGTGATAAAGATTATTTTCTTTTGGTAGAGTGCTACAGATAGCTTCACTATAGTTCACATCATATAGGACTTAATTTCTGTTGTTCTTTTCTAGACTGTGTACACCAAAAAACCAGCTGATATTGAAACTTTTGATACTTTTTAACAAGGACTCAATGAATATTAAAAAATGCAGAATTTAAACTTTTGTGAAATTTTCCCTGTTAAACACTGTTTAGTACAATAATCACAAAATTAAAAATTCAAGAATAGAAATATTCTACAGAATAAACATGAGTTTGACCCATCCACATTTTATGTGCCTTTATGATAAAAAGTGTGCTATGCTCTGCAGGTTTAAGATAGGTTTGGCTATGTAGTCCAAGATGGCCTCAAACTCTCTTACCTGAGTGCTGAGATTACAGGCATGCACTTCTGTGCCTGGCTTGTCGTCTCCTTTCCACACAAATAAAACCACAGATCAAGAGGCTTCAAGTATTTCAAAGGTCAAGCATTATCAAGGACTAAGAGCCCACATGATCCAAGTGTGGTTTCTGAGTTTCTCTGATTGGCGTTGAGACTTGTAGTGATTTTATGAAACATGAGCTCACCTTGCGCTGCTCAAAAGCACCCCAAATTTCTGGCTATGATCCAGAGTCCCTCTCTCTGCTGGCCCCTGCCTTCTATGAGTCACCTGTCCCCCCACCACATGGCTCCATCTATTTTAGCCTTGCTCATTACTTGTGGAGATCTCTGTTTGCCTATTTCTGCAACGCTGTCTTCCGGGCTCATGTGGCCCTTCCTCACTTCATTCAGAGTCCCTCAGGTGTCATCTACACAGACCTTCCCTTGATCACACCATCCAAACCGGGACTTCTGCCTCTACGTTCCCTGCCGTAATTTTCTCAGAGTGTTTACATTTCATTTACAAACAAGTTTCTTTTCTCCTTGTTAGAATGTAAGCTCTGTGCAGGCAGACACGAGACATGGGACTTTGAGACAGAGAGGCCCACTCTGCAAACAGGCAGATTAGTAGCTAGGACTGCACTGAAACATTGGCTCTGCTTCTCACCACCCAGGACGACTTTGAAGGAGGAATAGTTTTCCAAACTTCCTTCTCCAAAGTGCCATATGCAGCAGTCGATCAAAATGCTATTGTGAGGGGCCTGGGAAAATAGCTCAGTAGAATAAGCACTTGCCTGGCAAATGTAAGGGCCTGAGTTCAATTCCTGGTCCTGCAAAAAAAGAAAAACAAAACAAAACAAAAAAAGAAACAAAATGCTGTTTTGGGGGCCTACGAAATTAGAGTTTCGAGTAAAATATTTCCCTAAGGGTCCTTGGGAGAGTTAAACGAGAAAGTTATTGATGCACTGAGCACAATGCTAGACTCATAGTAGTGTTCAATGTGAAGCTTTTATTATTGCTATTTTTTGTCTGAGTTGTGCGAGGAATTGAACCCAGGGCCTCACTCATGCTACACAGGCACTCCCCCACCGAACTTCGGTTAAATCCTGTTTTTCATTTTAGAAACTTTTTCAGTAGGCCGTTTCTAATGAATGTTTTTTCTTAAATCGGGCCATACGGTCCTTCAGCTGATGCAGTTTAAGAACCATCGGCATTTTTTCAAAAGTATATATTTGACTTTTCTCTTGCCTGGGGCTGCATGTATCAAGCCCTAGGGGTGGTTTTCGCTTGGTAATCTCTGCTCTGCACCAAACCGGGAAGCCGCGCAGCAGGCATTACGCCACCACGTCCAGCCAACTACCCCACGCTGCGTGACCTGCCAATCAGAAGAAGTTTGGCCCTTCACAGTTTCCGTCCGCTCACTAGGAGGCGCTGCGGTGGCCTCGGTAGCTGCCGGTTGTGTGGTGGGCTGGGCAGTTGACCCGGCTGCTGAGGCTTGTGATCATGGAGTGGGGATCTGAGTTTGGCGCTGTGAGGCGGCACCGCGTCGGGACCGAGCGCCGGGAAGGACCAGCGGCCGCGCAACAGCCGGAGAAGAAGGCGCCGGCGCGGGAGCTCCCCGCGGACGCGTGCGGCGCTGGCGCGAGGACGCGGCGGAGGAGCCAGGCGGGCGGCGGCGGCGGCGCGGGCCGGGGCGCGGGGGGCGGGCTGTCCGAGGCGCGCGCCGCGCTGGGGCTCGCGCTCTACCTGCTCGCGCTCTGGGCGCTCGTGCAGCTCTCGCTGCAGCGGCTCGTGCTGCGCCGGCCCGCGGGGCTCAGCGGCGAGTTCAACGCGCGCCAGGCGAGGTACCTGCGGGGCGCAGCTCGCGCGTCCCTGGGCGCCGCCGTGCGCGTGCTAACGCGGCGGGCTAGGGGTGTGGCCGGGGGGCGAGGCCGCTCGTTGAGCCTAGCTCCTCGCTGCGGGCGGTGGATGCTCTGGCTGTTAGTCATCCGCCATAGCAGTTTCCCGTAGGTTATCAGGGCTGGCACTGCTTTCATTCCAGGTGAAGGAGAGCGAAACGTGTGCCTAATTTCATTTCTTTTGGTGGGGACTGCTTGTTAGAGGAGGTGGCAGCGTACCGGAAAGGACCCAGGGTAGTGCTCAAACTTTCTGCCGTTCCCAGGTCGGAAGGCTGTGGTGTGTGCCTGGGGAGGCTATCCGCTCAGATTTGCGCAGGTTTCCTCTTCAGAGCGTCTCTGAGCCCCTTGGATTTGTGATTATGTTAAGGTTTTACACCTTTTTTGGGGGGTGGAGTGGGCTGGGTTTCACCCTGTAGTCAAGGCTGGTCTCGAAATTGCAGCAATCTTCCTGCTTCAGCCTGCCAGTGCTTACGCCTGGCTTAGTGTTAACATCGAAGGCGTTAAAAAGTGATTAAAATCTGCTGGGCAAGTGCAAGGTCGTGAGTTTGAACCCCAGTCCCACAAAAAAAAAAAAAAAAAAAAAAAAAAAAAAAGTGATTAAAACAAAAACTTTTTTTTTTTTGAACTAGGATTGGAACTCAAGATCGCACACTTGCCAGGCAGGCACCCTGAGGCCGAACTATCTCCCTGGCCCCAAATCAAAGATACTGTTGTGTATTAAAGTTTGTGAAATCGCGTGGTAGCAAAAAGCGTTGTGTTTTAATTTTTTCTTTCAACGCAGAGTGCAAAAAGCTTATTTCTTTTGAGTGTTTCTGGACCCTGCCCTCTTTTTCTTAATGTGTAGTTGAAAGATTAAAAATTTGTTTTATTTTTCTTCTCATGAGGGGTATAGCTGGTTTTGATCGGAATTGAAGTTATTAGGTCCTGTATGCATGGAAGACAGAGTCTGTTCTCTCTTTAAACTTTCTTTCTTTCTTTTCTTTCTCTTTCTTTCTTTCTTTCTTTCTTTCTTTCTTTCTTTCTTTCTTTCTTTCTTTCTTTCTTTCTTTCTCTCTTTCTTTCTTTCCTTCTTTCTTTCTTTCTTTCTTTTGTTCTTTCTTTCTTTCTTTCTTGCCTGTTTAGCCTGCCCTGGGGGTGAGGCTGGCGAGGCCTGTGGTTCCGGGGTTGGAACCACAGTCCCTGTGGTTGCCTATGCCTGCTTAAGCAGGCACTTTAGACCGGGGAGCTATCTTGCAGGCCCTAGAGTCTGTTCTTAACTATCAAACATTTTTTCTTTACTTACTTAGCCTCTTGATTGCGTTAGGTTTTCTGCCTCTTAACGTTGGTAACCCAGAATCAGTAACCCTCAGGACAGCAGCTTGCTAAAGTTGCGTTCTGACCTATTTAGTCATCAGAAGTTACACATTTTGAATATATTGTAATCCCTAGTCTTTATAATAATTTGGTAAGGGTTATTACAAGTTGGGAATGAGGTGGGTGGAGATAACTTCGAAGGTGTTAAAACTCTTGGGAGATCAAATGATGTAACTACAACTGCTTTTCTCAGCGAATCTAAAATAATTAAAGGCCTTTATTTTTTACAGGAGAAATCAGAGAACCAAACTTTTTTGGAAGAGTAAAAAGTGTATAGTAGAAAAGTTGCTGTATGCTAGGTGTTTTAATTTCAAATCCCCAAGTGTTTGTCATCATTATTCTTGTGCTTGCTTTCAGAGATTATCTTGAACATATAACAGCCATTGGCCCCAGGACTACAGGAAGTCCAGAAAATGAAATTCTGACTGTGCAGTACCTTTTGGAACAGATTAAACTCATTGAGGTTCAAAGCAACAGCCTTCACAAGATTTCAGTAGATGTACAGCGGCCCACAGGCTCCTTTAGCATTGATTTCTTGGGAGGTTTTACAAGCTATTATGACAATATCACCAATGTTGTGGTGAAGCTAGAACCCCAAGCCGGAGCCCAGCATGCTATCCTGGCTAACTGTCATTTTGACTCAGTTCCAAGTTCACCAGGTATGTCTGCTTTGTAGTCATCTTAAGTCATTGCAGTTGTGGGGACTTTTTTAATTGTATTGGAGGACAGGATAATAAATATCAGTATAGAATCTAATCACTTTTTTTTTATTGTGCTGTT
This sequence comes from Myocastor coypus, assembly GCA_004027025.1. Lineage (NCBI taxonomy): Eukaryota > Metazoa > Chordata > Mammalia > Rodentia > Myocastoridae > Myocastor > Myocastor coypus. The sequence continues at coordinate 21,490 of PVJA010024829.1, forward strand.
CTTTTTTTTTTTTTTTTTTTGCGGGACTGGAGTTCAAACTCATGGCCTTGCACTTGCCAGACAGGCACTTGTGCCTTGGAGCTATCTCCCCAGCCCCCTAAGTGCTTTTTTAAAATTTATTTTAAAATTTGTTTTGTCTTTTGAGACAGTGTTTCTTATGTAGTTCAGGCTGGCCTTGAACTGACTTTGTAGTGCAGACTGGCTGCAAGCTCAGCAATCTTCTTGCCTCATCCCCCACAGTTCTGGGATTATAGGTGTGTGCCACCATACCCAGCTCACATTATTTTTAACATAATACCAGCAACCCAATTTCTGATGTGCCCTTACTAGTGTTACTGGACTCTGCATGTGCCTGTGTTGTATAACTAGATTCTGTTGCTTCAAATGTTTATGCAGCTAATTGTTGTAGGTTCTGGGGAGTCTTTGACTGTGATGTATCACTTTTAGTATTTTCTGTTGGCCTGTGGAGGGAGAATTTTGATCCACTGGGGGTGGGCCACATTGTTAGAGAACTGATTAACTTTAATTCTTATTGTGAAAAATACAGGCAAAATAGAATATAGTACTTCATGTTTAGCACAGTGCTTAATAATATTTGTGATAAATGAGAATCCTGAAAATTACTTAATAAGACCTCAGAAAAATGTGTTCAGTACTTTTAAGGTAACAGTAGAAAATAGCATTTTGCAATGGTGATGTAGCATTTTGCAATGGTGGTGTAGCATTTTAGATCCGAGATGGCATCTGGCTCAGCTTCTTCATTTGACACTGGAATACATTTAGCTGATGGCTACTATTGAGAGGTGGAATTGGGATCAGATCCTGGGTTTCCTGCCTACACAGTTCCTGCAGCTACATTTGGAAGGATGGTTTAGAGTCTAGCTAGTGGTCCTTTGGCTCTTGTCTATTAAATGGAAGTAGAACAATAATTTCCTAAAAAAGTATTTCTCAAAGGATTACATATTCTGGAAAAGCACTCTTCAGGAAAGTTACTTTTTGGGGAATATTTTAATTTTTTTTTTTTTTTTTTTAATGTATTCGGTACAGGGTCTCACTATGCAGCTTGGACTCATAGTGATTGATCCTCCTGTTTTCAGCCTCCCCAGCACTGGGATTACAGGTATGCTTTTAGATTACTTGACTATATAGCATCTCCAGTGTAGTTATATCAAATATGTTTATTTGCTTGATGAAACAATTGAGATGAGAATTATCTTTAATTAGAAAGCTAGACATATTTAGACTATACTTTGCTTTCTCAGAAGTTAATATGCACACATTTGTTATATAAAGGCAGAAGTATCTGTTTATTCTGAGGAAACCAGTGGTATTTATATCCATTTCAAAGCAATAATGAAACAAATGTCACCTCATGTAATAGCATCATTACTATAATGCTCAAATTCTGGGAAGGTGCAAATAAATACCATGGTTGCTGAAGAACAACTGTGTAAGATGTGTAAAATATAAGAAACTGGTGTAGAGGAAGAAAAAAGATAATTTTTCCTCTACCCTTAATCATTTTCAGATGGCATAGACCACTAAATTATGAAAAAAGATTAAAAAAGGCAATTGCTACATATCTATATAGCTATATATGTAGACATATAGATATGTCTATATAGATATATCGTATAGCTATATAGATGTATCATGTAAACATGGTATCCAGGGAAAATGAGTAAATTTCAGAGATTTATATTACCTGGTTTGTATAGCATCTTCAAAGAGCAGTGCCTTTTTTAAAATATATTTTAGTACAGGGTCTACAGGGTCTCACTACACAGTTTGGACTTGTAGTGATCCTCCTGTTTTTAGCCTCCCAAGAGCTTGGATTACAAGGGTACGCCACCATGGCCAGTCTCAGTTGCCCTGTTAGTGTGTTCCGGGAGTGGGGCCGGCATGGCATGTGAAGCTGGAGATCGAAGCCAGTCCCTGCGTCTGCCCAACCAGGCACTTTAATCTGCTGAGCTATCTGGCCAGCCGAGCAATGCCATTTTGGAGAAATGAGAAGAGAAAGGACTTTGAGTCTCTGAGCAGCAAGTTGTGACATGACATACTATATAATAAAGGCTGGTTAGTAAAGCTTATTATTTAGATGATAGATTTCCTCTGATGCTGTCTGTTGGCATATAAGAGTTCACAGTTGTCTTTCGTGGTCACCCCTTATTATTCCTATTAGAGGGAGCTGGGCAGACAGCTTTTCTTGTACTGTTTACTTGTCAGTAGCTTTTAGCTCAAAATATTTTGGGATGACTCTTCATTTGAGACAAGATCTTGCTGAGTAGTTCAGGTTGCCATTAATCTCACTTTGTAGCCCTGATTGGCCTTGAACTTGTAACAATCCTTCTGCTTCAGCCTCCTGAGTGCTGAGGCCAGGTGTCACTGCATATAGGGGTGCCATATTTTTTTACCCTTCATGCACAGTACCAGGTGTTAAAAATTGTCAGAGTCCTGTAATTAAAAGATGACATTCTTATGAACCATTAGAATGTGTTTTTACGTATAATGTTATAGGACCATCCAAATCAACAGTCTGGAGGAAATTTCTGTACATAGTAAAAATAATCTTTCATATGTTCATCAAATGTGGTATCACCCAAATCTTTAATGGATGATCTAATCAAAGCATGACTCTTTCTTTCTTTCCTTTTTTTTTTCCTAATGTTTCATATATTGTCTCTACTTGTAGTGATCCTCCTGCCTCCGCCCCCGCCAGTGCTAGGATTACATTTGTGTACCACCACACCTGGTTTCTGTTCTGGGCTGGAGTGGCATGCAGTACTGGGGAAGGAGCGCAGGCCTCTGCACTTGGTAGGCAGGTGCTTAGACTACTGAGCTATCTCCCCAGCTCTTCTCTTTGTTCCTTTCTGTGATGCTGGAGTTGGTGTATTTTCTTTTTCTTTTTTTTGAGATGTCTCACTATTTAATTCAGGCTGGCTTTGATCCTCCTGCCCCAGCCTCTGGAGCACTGGGATTACAGGCATGTACTGTAGCCTGATGGGTATTTCGAAAGGCAGAGGGTGATGGACGGGGGCCCAGAGGCAGCTGCGGTAGGGCAGCTTCGCCCGTGGGGTCTCTATTTGTTGCTTTCTCCCTTTCTTGAAATGCTATTGGTTGACCCCTGAGTGAACCCTAGGATGGAAGCTGATGGAGGGCTTGGTTGTGCTCATGACTAAGCATGTGGCCCTCCTTTACTTTAATGAGACCTTGGTCACGTGGGTGCCTGCGCACATGGTTCTCCTTTGCTGGGGTGATTGTACACGAGATCACGCTGACTATATTGAATAAAGCTGAGTTGTTTCAGAGGTTCTTTGCTCACTGGGAAGGAAATCTTGGTGAGTCCTCTGAGCTACCTTTGTTGGGTCTTCTCGTCATTTCTTTCGGCCCCAACACAGAAAATTACAACAGTGTACCAATATGTAAGTACTGTGTTGTTGGAGCTATGCTGTCATCCCCATGACTGTTTTAAAAGTTCTCAGCAGTGTATTGGCAACTTAGGAACTGAAACCAGTTCAGAGTAATATTACCCCCAGAAAGGCCTTATCTTCTTGGATCTGTTTTGTAGTTCTCCAGGTCATTGATAGAAGAGGCATTGAATTATTTTTAGCAGCTTCAATTTCAGTGTTAATTCTGAGTGGAAAGGGATGTTGATTAATCACCCAACTTCTTTAAATATTATAGTGTCCACTTCCTTTCACTTCATTAGAAGTATTTAACCCTTCTTTAGTTCTCTTATAAGAGAGTAGAACTATAAGGGCAAATAAATGGACAGTTTAACTTGTTAAATCCTATAAAGACACATACCTTTAAATTTCTTTTTTTGCTTTGAATAAAGTTTGTTTTTTACTTTCAAGTAACTCATAAAATAAAAAAATTTGTGGGGGCCGGGCAGATAGCTCTGTGGCACAAGTGCCTGCCTGTCAAGTGCAAGTTTGTGAGTTCGAACCCTGGTCCTGCCAAAAAAAAAAAAAAAAAAAAATTGTATCATTTGGTTTCTGGAAAGTGGCACTATTTACTGTGTTATCTCATTCAATAGTATATAACTTAGTTTTGTTTTACTTTGACTAAGATATAATCCAGTAATGACCCCTAAGGTGGTGTTTCTTCTTGAGTAGGAATACAGTTTGGAATTTAACACACCTAAACAAGTATTTTATGTGGCTGGCCTTCTCTCAGCTTACAAAGAGAAGGGAAAAGGAACAAGCAACACATCCGAAGCTGAATCTTTCCTTCGGCAGTCACCACTAAACTCTGTCATACCCTTTGTAGCTACTGAACTGGCCCAAAAATGCCATTGACTGAATTATGATAGTGTGTAGTTTCAATTGTCTTTAAATTTATTATGGAAAATTTCAGATCTATAGAAAGACAGTTTTTTAATTTATTTTTTGGGGTACCTGTGATTAAACTCAGGGCCTTGTACTTTGCCAGGCAGGCACTTACACTGCTGAGATATCTCCCTAGCCCTTGAAACACCATTGTTAGTATATTTATCACTGAGGTTTAGCAGCAGTTCATTTTTACTTCTTTCTACCAGAGCCCTCCAACTCTTTATTTTTAATCAGATCTTGGTTGTATTAGTTCCTGGGTAACTGTTTCAGTCTATACAGCTGAAAGAAGCATCCTGATTGACACGTTAACAATACCTGGAACTATCCAACCAAATGTTCAATCAAGTTGGGCATGCAGCCCAATTGTAGCGTATTTTCCTAGCATGCAATAGGATCTGGGCTTGATCTCCTGTGCTATAAAACATCTTCTCTCCTCCTGAATAACTTAATCTGTGAGTATCATCAAATAGCTAGTCAATTCTTTCTCCTTTTGCAGTGCTTTTAAAAAATCTAGGGACTAGAGTCCTTTTTATCTCTTGATTAACCTACAGAGTTGTAGGGAGCAGGTGAAGTTGGAATGTAGTAGGTCCCAGAAGAAAACAGGCCCAGGGCAATACAAGTTGCTTCAGTCCAGAGAGAAATCAGTTGTTGAGCAAAGATGTGTCAGGTGACACTAACTTTGTTAAATGTATAATTAAATGCCCCTACCTTTCCTCCCATCTGGAGAGGGCTCCCTCTGAGCTCCGCTTTTAACTCTTTGTTTTTCTCATCCTCTTTGCTGATCTCCTCTCCCAAATCCAAGAGCTGACCCCCACAGTACAGAGTTCCTGAGTTAAAGGTAGGAGGTGGAGGGACTACCCACTCAGGACCCCTTTCCTGTCCCTCTCTCAGATGGGAGCTTTCTTTCACTCAATAAATCTGTTCATAAAAAGAAAAAGAGGTAGGAGGTAACACTAAGTTGTCTACTTTCTCAGTGTAGGAGTTAAGGGATACAATTTAGGTCAGTTTTGTGCTTCCTGTGTCTTACTAGATAGTTGTATTCTTTGTACTTTTTCATCACATGTTTCCCTTGAGTTAATACTATACTGTCCAAACTGACCCTTCTGCAGTTGTAGAATTGCCAACAGCTTTGATGATTTTTATAGGAAAGCAAAGGAATGAGTGGGAATGGGAGATGGAGGAAGCCATTTATGCTAGAAGTGAGAGTTGATTACGCGGGGTATTCATAAGGATAAAGAAGGATATAAAAGGCCTTGTTTTGCTGAGAATACCAGTTCTTAGTATAACTGTTTGTCTCTTGTCTCACTGGATTTGTTCAGGAAATCTTTTTTTTTTTTTTTTTTTTATCTTTTTGAGACAGTCTCACTATGCAGTTCAGGTTGGCCTATGTAGGCCAGGCTGGTCTCAAACTCACACTGATCCTCCTGCCTCAGGCTCCCAAGTGCTGGGATTACAGGCATGTGCCACCACGCCTGGCTAGGAAATCTTTATCTTCAGTGAGCCAGGCATAGTTCTAGGCATTGACTATAAGACAGTGAGCAAACCAGACAAAGGCCTTCCTGGGGCTGTCACCTGATGATGACTGTGCTGTGGTACTAGTTGGGGAGCTGTTTTGATGCTTCTCTGAGGGGACACTTGCATTGTTAGCTGTCATGGTTCATAATGTAAAAGCTTTGAAATCTGAGAAGCAAATATGTTTTGTCTGATTTGAAGGTGCCAGTGATGATGCAGTTAGCTGTTCAGTGATGCTGGAAATCCTTCGAGTCTTGTCAACATCTTCAGAAGCTTTGCAGCATGCTGTAGTATTTCTCTTCAATGGTGCTGAGGAAAATGTCTTGCAAGTGAGATTTTACTATTCTGAGTGCTAGGCTTGAGTAATAAGGATAATAATAGTTAACACACACTTTAAATCCTGTGAGTAGTATGAAAATGACATCCAAAGAATTATTTTACAGTATTTTAAAAATCCATTTATGGTGTTGGAGATACAGGTCATTGGCAAGGTACTGAGTTCGATTTCTGGTACAAAAAAAGAGAGAGAAAACAGTTAAAAATCCATTTTTGTAGATATTTTCCTTTTTTTTTTTTTTTTTTTTTGTGGTACTGGGGATTGAACTTAGAACCTTGCATTTGCTGGGCAAGTGCTTTTCTGCTGAGCTATTTTCCCAGCCCAATATTTTCAATATTTGCAAAACTCAATTTAAAACAAGTCATCTGGGGAATGGCATTGCCATTATTTTTTGTTTTCCTTCTTTGTGGTACTGAAGATTGAATCTAGGCCTTTTGCACTGAGGTGTATCTCAGTTCCTTTTAAAAATCGTCAAGTTTTGAGATAGGGCTTCACCAGGTTGCTTAGTTGTCCAGGCTGGACTTTACCCCGCCTCCTGCCTTGGCCTGCCTGAGTGCTGGGGTTATGGGCATGCACCACAGCTGTCTTCCTCTGGTTTTCTTTGAACCTGTTGTTTCAAGATATTTTTAAGCAGGCAGATGGCATGAAAGTTCAGCCATATGGGATGTGTGTTTTTTTTTTCTGCTTGCGTCTTTGCTGTTTTGCACAGCCTCCCACTTAACTGAGCTTTTTTTTTTTTTTTTTTTTTTTTGTCTTTTTGAGACAAGGTCTCTCTGTGCAGTTCAGGCTGGCCTTGAGCTCACTTTTGTAGCCCAGGCTGGTCTCAAACTCACACTGATCCTCCTGCCTCAGCCTCCCAAGTGCTGGGACTACAGGTGTGTGCCACCACACCGGGTTGCAAGCATGTTACTTAGCGCCACTCATAGTGGCTAGGCGGCCTCTGGAATAGTTGGCTTTTCGTCCAGCAGCCTGTACGTGGTCATTGTGCATAGAAATACAAACATCTTTGAGAAATTATTTTGTATTTATATTTTTTTTCTCATATTAAACAAAGATTGTTTCTCTCTCTTTAAGGCCAGTCATGGTTTCATTACTCAGCATCCATGGGCCAGCTCAATTCGTGCATTTATTAACCTGGAGGCAGCAGGTGTAGGAGGGAAGGAACTTGTGTTTCAAACAGGTATGTAAGACTGTGTCTTGCACGTTTTAATGTAATTGTGGTTTTTATGACAGTGGAAAGTTTCTGAACTTTCATCTCTTTAGCTAGTAATCTCTTGAATGAACATTCTTAAGGCATAAAGTGGTTTTAGTTGTTTTCTTTTCCTTTGTGGTACTGGGGTTTGAATTCCAGACCTTGTGCTTGTCAGATAGATGCTGCTTATGCTGCTGAATTATCTCCCCTACCCCTCTTGATTTCAGTTCTTTAAAAAATTTTTTTAGCTAATATTAATAGCATGTAACACTTGTATGGTGCTTATTGTGTGCCAAATGTTATTCAAAACATCTTTAAGAATCGTTATATTATGTATAGGTAGAAATACCCTATGATGAATGTGATCATTATGTATACCTAAAATGTACCAATAAACTTAATTTAAAAAATTGTGTGTGTATGTCAATTTCCCCTAACTCTCTGCCATATTGGGGATTGAACCCAGGGTCCTTGCCATAAGCCATATCCCCAGCCCTTTAATTTTACTTTGAGACAGGGTCACACTGAGTTGCCCAGAATGGGCTAGAATTTAGAATCTTCTACCTCTGCTTTCCATAGTTCTGGGATAGCAGGAGCATAACAGCAGTGCCTGTTTAAAGTCCTTAAATCCTATAACAACATGAGGTGTGAGTACTGTTACTACTCTGATTTTATGGATTAGGAAATTGAGGCTGTGGAGTAAAACTTACTGAAGGTTTCAAAGTTGTTACATTGGATTTGAATGTAGGCAGTCTAGGTTTAGAGAATTTACTCTTTTTTTTTTTTTTTTTTTTTTGAGAATTTACTCTTAAACACTAGACAGCTTGTCATATGAGAAAGTGAGCATTCAACTGTTGTAAGGATAACAAGATAAAATTGAAAGAAAATTGAGTTATCTTTGTCATCTTACTAGATTTTTCTTTTTTGTACTTTTAGGGAAGGGTCTACAGAGTGTTCAGGGTCTCACTACTAGATTGGACTCATGGTGATCTACCTCTTTACAGCCTCCCAAGAGCTGGAATTAGAGATATGCACCACCATGCCCAGTCTCAATTGCCATCTCAGTGCACCCACGGGCAGGGTCAGCATGGCGGCCTGGGAATGGAAACCCTGGCCCTTGCACCTGCTTGCAGGTGCTTTGATCTTCTGGGCTATTTGGCCAGCCCTCTTATTATAATTTAAAGTTCATAGATTTAGTCAGACCTCTTAATATCTGACATTGGATGTTTCATGCTATTTCCCTGCTCTGTTAGAAATTTGGGTAATTTATGTTATCCAGATACATAATATTTGTCAGAAGATTTAATATGGATGACTGTGTTGAGTGAAGTAGGGTTTGGAAAGTAAGTAATGTGATACAGGAATTTGTAGCACCCTTGATAGGCATGTATTTAAGTTATCAAGTTATGTTAAATGTATTTTCATAACCTAAAGAGTACTGTAATTACACCTTTTTATTCAACTTATTTTAGATAAGTTTTACCCTTCAAATGGATGGGTATTTTACTTCTGTTAAATGTTTGGGGCTCTGGGGGACATAGGTCAGAAGCAGCAAGGTTCTGCTTTCTTTTCTATTAAAACTTTTCTATCTCCTTTTCATCTGATGAAGCTGGACTCTGGTGTCTGCAAGAATATTTTTGTTCATTTCTTCTATTTCTTGGACATCACTGAAGGTGCAGCTACCACCAAACAAAAAAGCAGCATAAAATTCTGTGAGAAGACACTGAATTTTTCTTTGTGAAAATCTCAGGAGTCTATGGAGCAGCTTTGTGTCTGCATGGTTTCTTTGTCAGAAGTTCTCAGTGCCTTTGTATTCTTAGTTTATTGTCACATCATTCTGTCCTCATAGTCCTGCTCCCCAGCATTAACCCAGTTTGATGGGTCAGGCTGTAACTTCCTTGATTCTTCTGTGTATGTATTAATATATTCTGTGTATAGTCCTGAGAGATGAAAACATGTACCTAGACTTCAGCTACAGGCTTAAGTCAGTGCTTTTATTTACATTAAGTACTCATGCTTGGTTTGACGAGGTCTTTACTCTTTAGTAAATATGCATAGTTTTAAATAACTTTAGATAATTCTATAGCTACATACAATTTTAGAAATGGATATAGGCAAATTTAATAACAATCACAACCAAATGGTAGGTATTTGCTGGTGGAACTGAGTGTTCTTGCAGTGAAGGTGGGTGAAATGTAAATATTTTGTGCTGTCCATCGTTTCATGAAGTTAAGCGTTAGAATTGGCATTACTGCCTTCTTTCTATTGCAAAGTTTTCTGTATTGTTTGAAGTTCTGTAGTACATATATTACTTTAGTTAAGCAAAAACCAGACTTGAGAGTCATTAACATTTCATTCATTTAAGAATCTCCATATTAGCCGGGTGTGGTGGCTCACGCCTGTAATCCCAGCACTTGGGAGGCTGAGGCAGGAGGATCAGTGTGAGTTCGAGA
>PVJA010024830.1:0-22755 GCA_004027025.1 Myocastor coypus
AAGTGCTGGGATTACAGGCGTGCGCCACCACGCCCGGCTCCTAATTTCAAGAACATGAAGATATGGAAAAAATTCTTGAGGACAAAGCCTGGCAAAGGAAACAAAAAGAACAAGAATGACTGAAGCAACAAAGAAAAAAAGAGAATGCAACTGAAAAGTATCACGAGAGAAATCCATTGACCCTGCCTTGTCAATGCTGATTAGATACATAGAAAACAAAACAAAACTGTTTAAAGCAAGAAAAAAAAATATGCAAGGGACCAGATACTTCTTTTTGGATTGAGAATGTATTCTAAAGTATATAGACACAGAAAAAAAAAAAAAAAAGATATTGGGAATAAAATCACCTTTTCAATAAAAAAAAATCTTTTTCTGACCATAAAATTCATTTCCATGTATGTTTGTACCTAATTGTGGATTATTACTTAAACTACACGAATTACAGGATTTATGAAATACATATATTTTATGAAGTTCAGTTCTTACAAGTAGAAAGTTACTAGAAATTAGCTTCTTAACAAATTGTTCCCAACTCTGTATAAAAATACAGAGCAGTACGTAATTGTAAGTCTGTAAATGTTAGAGACAGTTAAAGTATGTCTATGTCATACATTCGCTGTCTGGAAAATGGAACCAGATTTAGATATCTATTAAAATAATTTATTTTTCTACTCATTCAGGATGGAAGTCAAGATCTCTTTGCTATTATATTTAGTAGTTTATGGAATTAATTTACAAATGGAAGTTCAAAAATTCTTATTAAAAATTTAAATTAAAAAATAAAACCTTAAAAAAATCCTTAAGCTTAATTTTTGAGAAGAAGCATCAGGTAATGGACAGATGACTTTACAACAATTTTTTAAGAAAAGCTTTTTAAATTTTATTAATTGTAATGAGAAAGAAATAATGAGACAGTTTCCAAAACAGGTTAGTAGGAAGTTACAATAACTAATACATTGCATATTGTTACCCTCATAGTAGTTGTTCAGAGTATAAGATGCAGACACGATATCTTTTCTAAACACTATTAGTAGAAATCTTTCTTCTTATTGTACTAAAAGAAAGTAGCTGTATAAATAGTCCAATAGTCCATAAAATAGTGGGTTACTGGCAGAACTGGCAATGTTGGAAGCTGTTGACTTAAGCCTTTAACAGCTCAGCATATTAATCTGACTTTCCTTTTCATATCTTGTGGTTAGACTTTTCTGCTGGATGATTAAGACTAAGATAAAGCAAGACCTGTATAACAACAACAACAAAAACAAACAAACAAAAAAGTAACCTTTTTATCTGACAAGCTCAGTCAAATCCCCTCAGGATTTACCTTGAATCCATGTACAGCATTTTGTAGAACTGTTGTCAGTGTCAGGAATCTGGACGAGTCACTGCCATTTCTTGACAGGTTTGGTCTCTGTGAAAGCCTGAGAGAATGTTTTCTCTTTAGGTGACTCTCCTTAGGCACACTATATATTGTCAATCCCTTTTTTCTGTAGCCCCATAATCTCCTTGAACAGAAAATTTGGGACATTACTGAGTTATAGGATGTTACAATACAGGTTCTCTTATATCTTGAGTCCTCACTGACCTTGAAGGACTAGGGCCAATATGTTGGCAATCCTTGTTGCCCTTCTTTTCCTCTGTTTGATCTGAAAACTTAAGTTGTTATCCTTTCAAAAGAGAAGCTTAATGATAATATTATTGTATAGTGTATCACTGTCTTTCTGAATACCAAATGCCTTACACATAACATGGAACAGGTATTTTCCATCAATTGTTGATATTCTTATAAATCCCTAAGAATGAAAGAAACAATTACACATAAGAAAAACTTGTAAACGAACAAAAAAAAATTAGTTGCTATTAAGAAAATCATGAAAGAAGACCTAAAAGCTTGAGTTTAAATAGCAAGATGAAATGCTTTCATAAGACACCAAAACAAAGGACAGGATACTGTAGCGCTTCCTCAGAAGCACTTCCATATGGCACAGATACTTCTGAGGTGGGCAGCTCTTTTCTCAGTTGTGGTTCTAATTAGCTGTGAAGCACACTAAGACACACTGGGGAGATCAGTGGTATGGTCTGAGGCAACTCAGAAGAAGGGAAAATGAAAAACCAATATGCATAGAAGACTCATTATCATCTAATAACAAACACACTTCTCTCTCCCTTGGAAACTTGTTTATCAATTACTACTTATAATGCAAAGAGAAAGGAAACTGACATATGCTATAGCACAGATAAGTTCAATAGTTTTGAAAGGAAATTTTAAAATACATTTATGTGTGACGTAGATTACATTAGCCATCAATATCTAGGGCCACACACCACTATTATTAGGCTCATAAATGAGTTATCAGAAATTAAAATAGAATTCCACAAAGAAAACTTGAATATGATCTGAGACATAGTACCATTTCCTTTTAAGTAGTGGAAATACCACAATATTTATCTACTCAAATTCCTCACCCCATCTTCTGGATTGTGATATATTTCATTAACAGCTTTGCTCACTTTCTGTGCAAAACTAGAATTTTAATGAAGGAGTTAGAAAAGCTCACATTCACACTTATATGCCTGTCGTTCTCTACTGATAGACAAGTCTACTTTCAACGACTTGGAACACTAAAGATGAAACAAAACAGGAAAATCCCAGCACCCTCTGAGTTTTTTTCAGAACGTAGAGCAGTTTCTACTCCATACTGCTCACCACAATCCATCCCAAAAAGCTTCCTGAAATAAATCTTCCTGCTCTATGGTCCCCCATACTTTTCTCATCCTCCCCTGAATCACTGGTCCCAGGGCATATGGATTCTGTACTCAAATGGAAACAGAAGATACAGGTTTAATTGTGCTGTCTTTTATTCTTTAGGTGAAATATAACTGAGGGGAAAATGCTTTAATGAATTTCAATCTTTTCAAGAAACAAAACAAGACTTCTTTGGGGGGACTTACTATTTTATGTTAAGTTTGAAGTCATACCATGTATAGGACACAGTCACATGGCTTATGCACTTGAATACCCTTATTTGTATAGTTTAGAATGTTTAACTATTGAGCAGAAATTTGTGAACTAACTACTGAGCAGAAATTTGTGGAGGATTTCATAAGCCTGGCAGGACTGGATCGGCAAAGCTCTGGGGACAGCCTGCTCATGAGGCTATTGTTGAATCTTTTTCTAGGTAGGTGGTAGAAAGCTTGTAGATTAATTCTCTGAGTCTTTTTTTTTTTACTTTTAAATTAATGTGAAATGTGATTAGAGTTTGGAGGTAAGTTGATAATACTCCAGTGCAAAAATACAAGAAAATCTCTAAATCCCCCCAAAACTGTTTTCCAAGAGAGTTGCTAGTAATGATCAAAAGATTTCATTAAAGTTCAGTGTGAGCTTCCTGGCTACAGGGATTGAGATTCACCCTGAAGAGTAATAGGTTAGACTTTCTTGTATTTAGATTTAAAAGTGTGAGACAATGTCATCAAATTGGGAGATTTCCAGACACCTCTGGCTAGAGATCTTATAGGAATCTAAGAAGGCATCCCGAGAGTGCCTCAAGATTGCAGCTGCCAAATGGCTCTTATGGATGGGCTTCTTTTCAAGCACCCTCTTGCCGTGGTTGATGGTTGAGGACTGTAAGGTCCATTGGGGCTGTAGTGGGGAGTCTTGGGGGTGAGGTGGTAAATAGGGTTGTACATCAGTAACAGCCCTGGATTGGGAGCACAAGCTGTCCTTTGAAGATTCACTTCACCACTACCAACTTGCATGGCTTTTGACAAATATTAGACTAAACTTCCTTATCTAAAAAAGGGAAAAAAGCATAGACCATAACAAAGGGCACAATTAGAATGTTTTGTCATTTCTGAAGCTTTTGTTAAGGCACCTTGAAGGCTATGTGCTTTTCAAACCTCACTCCACACTGACCTCATCCTAGCGTGGTGACAATTATCCTATTCCCTGAGAGGAGAAAGTGGGTGAATTTTGGTAACTCACAGAATGATAACCAGGAAAGGTGAAATTTAAATCCAGATTAATCTGTTTTTAAAATCCCTTCTCTCACCCACTGAACTATAGCTCTTCCAGAACTGCTACTAGGGAGACGAGCAGTAGCAGAAAGCACTCCATTCCCTCAAACCTTTTAGCCTTTCACAAGACTCCCATACGCATCCCACCCCCTTAAAACTATGATAAGAAATAAGAACAAAGGTTTTGTTTCTCCTACTGTGGTTGCTACAGTCGGAGGAAGCAAATATCTTGGAGACAGAATTTTTTCTTCTGGTTCTAGATACACAGAAAGCCGGACTGGGGACTCTTGCTTTCTGCCAAGGAGCAGTTGGATCCATGAGGGAGAGGCTCAAGTACAGGGTTCCCTCCCCTTCTGCCCTTCCAACTTCAGAGTCTCACTCCTCCTTCTGCACAAAAGTAGCACCCTGTGAGTTGTGACAGCATTGGAGAAAGTGGCTTTTCTTCTTGTTTAATGTCTAACTGCTTGTGACTCTTGTGCCTCCCACCAGTTTTGGTATTCAGCATGATGGCAAAGAAAACGACTGTGAGCCCATGGGCAGACATCCATACATCATGTCCCATCAGCTCCAGTATGACCCTACCCCGCTGACCTGGTCCAAGTGCAGCAAAGAGTACATTACCCGCTTCTTGGAGTAAGTGATGATACATTTCTTTATATGCTCTCTTGGATCTTTAAAGAGTGGTTCGTGGTGAGTTCTATGCATATAAGCTGATGCTTAGAAAAGGCTCAGTTGTTTGTCTTAGGCTATGGCATTGCAGTGGCATCGCAGGAATGAGCACCACATCTGCTTTCTAACCCTGAAATCTGGGTTGACTTGGCACACTAGCCACAGCTCAAATGCTCCTGCCCCAAAGTGTCTTTTCAAAATGTGATCATCAATGAAATTCTTGCAGACGGGTAAGAGCAGATAGTAAAATTCACAAGAAGAATTCAACCAAAGTCTTTTGATGAAAGAATGATGATTGCTTAATTTTCTTCCTACTTAAATTTTCTAGAAAATAATCATAAACATATAGCATTTGATAAGATCTTTATTTTCTATTACTAGGATCCCATTGGGTCCCAAAAGTTCTCTGACTTGTAAAAGAAAGTTGTCTTGATGGACAAAGGGCAAATGAAAGGGAAGCTTGGACAAAATGCTGAAGGAATTCATAAGTGACTCTCTCATTTCTCTTAACTTGTTTACAGCCGGGGCTGGGGATTCTGTCTTGATGATGTCCCCAAAAAGAAAGGCTTGAAGTCCAAGGTCATTGCCCCTGGAGTGATTTATGATGTTCACCACCAGTGCCAGCTGCAGTATGGCCCCAATGCTACCTTCTGCCAGGAAGTAGAAGTAAGTCCTGGGTATGTTGGTGCCTCCAAGGGATAGAAGCAATTGAGACCTCCAGCGTATTGAAGGAAGAACACAGAAATATTAGGAAATCTGAGAGCTGCTTAAGCAGATGCAGGGGCCAGGGTTTGCTCCCTGGCTCCTCATGTTGTGCCGGCTCTTCCCCCAGAGTGTGTTAAGGCCTTGATGGAAACTGGTCATGGTGGCACACTCCTGTAATCCCAGTGCTTGGGAGACTGAAAACAGGAGGATCACTATGAATCTTATCTTTGTAGTGAGACCCTGTAGACCCTGTACTAAGTACATAAAACAAAAGAAAAGAAATCTAAGGATCGAGATCCAGAAATGAAGTCCCTCAGTATGTGACAAAATATAAGTGTATTTACCATTATATGAGTTTATGAACTTGATTCTTTCCACAGTTCTTGTGGCAAACTGAGTTGGACAAGGATCAAGCCAAATTCAATGGTTAGGTTCCATGTTGGTATGTTGAGAAAGAGATCATAGATAGATAGATAGATAGATAGATAGATAGATAGATAGATAGATAGGTAGATAAATATGGAAACATATTTGAAGATATAGATGAAGATATATCATATCTATACCTGTATCTGTACCTCTATGTCCAACTTTCTACCCTACCTAGGCCCTAAACATCGTTTTGAGGATTCAAGTGATCACTAAACCTAAAATATAGATTACTACTGTTGCTTCTCTATATTTATAGAGGCAAACTTCAGATAGACAAAATACTTCAATGCATTTTCAGCTTCAGAGGAGTACCCATAATTTCTTACCAACTCAAGAGTGTATTTATTCATTCACGTGGGAAATATTGAGGGCTTTTGGAAGTTTTATAGAATGTTTAAGAAGGCATATGAATGGTTTCTCAAGGAGTTCTGTTATTTATGGGAGCCAAACAACTCTTGCTATCTCTGTTCAATTTTCCTCCTTAACACTTTACCTGTACTGAACAGCTTTCATTCCATAGAAGTGCTGGGTTCCCCGCCACTTCCAGAATTTTACATACTCTTCTTTCTTTGTACCATCCTTCCTACTTGTCTTTTTTTAGTTTCAATTTAAATATCACTTTATCTTATTTAGCATTTTTATAATCTGTACTTTCCTATTTACTTATATTAGTCTACAATCTCTTCTATCATATTTTAAGATGTCTAAGAAAATCCTTATCCCTGAGATTCAGCAGTGTGTATTACATAGCTTTCCTTTCTGAACAGGGTAGAGAGGCCTACTGAAAGCTAGAATTTTTAGAGGGCTATTCCCCAGAGAAGTGGTGAACTAGGACAAAACTACCCTTTGCAAAGGGCTTTGAGAAAATAGGCTTCTGAGGTGAAAAGAGAAAGGGGATTCTGGTGGATAATTTTCTCACTTGAAAATTCTTCACTGTATTTCAACTTGATGCCAAGTCAGAGTTTGAATATCTGCTCTGTAGGGTTGGAGTATTCTGATATCAAAAGATAACAACAGTAATAGCATTTTGTTCAATAATATCATAGATGTCCAGGAATAAAGGTGAAACTTCTCTAGAAGAACCAACAACAAATAATAGATAAGCCTGATTTCTAATGAATTCACAGTCCAGCCCATAATTCAAAATAGAAATTATCTGTCTTTACCTTCAGATAATAACCACTCAGGAACCTTTGATAACTCAACTTTTAATAAGAATAATAAATACACAAAATTACACTTTTATATCAAAAGAAAACTAAACTGTAGGAAAGACAAATACAAAGAAAGACAAATAGAACTTTTAGAAATAGAAAACACGCTTTTGGCTTAAAATTTAATAAATCGAATGAATAATGGAATCGATACATTTGAAGGGAAACATCAATAAATGTCAATTAGAGCTGAAAAATATTACTTCCCACCCGACTTGCATGTTTTTAATATGCATGTGAGAGAGAGGGAAAGTTCTTCAACTTCTTATACAATTTAGTGTTAGGAAATATAGAAGTCAAGTTGAAACATGAAAGACAGGGGACTGGTTTATCAACATTAATTATGGGTCAAAATTTAGGTAAACAGTTTTCTAAAATTGTTTGAAATCTGAAATCTTACAGTGAAAAATACATTCAGTGAACAATATGATGGAAGGTGAGTGTAAAGAAATGATAGATGAGTGACCAGAACAACAAACAAAAAGATAGCTCTAAAAACAAAAACAAAAACAAAAACAACAACAACAAAAAAAGATAGCTCTGAATATCTGAAGTATATTTTTATCCTATGCAATGGTATCAGTAAAATAAATCAGAACCACAGGTGTAGGCATTATAATGCCTTTTTAGTGTAAGAACCTGAAAGAGTAAATAAAATCTGAAAAGTTCAACAAGTATAGTAAATGGAAAGAAAATGAACATAAAAAATAAACTGTAATGATGGAAAGGAGAAAAGATAATGAAAAAAGGGAAGGGAAAAATCACGTAGGTGTATACAGAGAACAGCCAAGACCTATGTACTGCTAATTTCTGTCAGATTTGTGAAGATAGCAGTGAATCCTTAAATTTTTTATTTTGACCAACTTTATGTTTATATCTGCAATCTGAGCAACTACAATGAAGACAGCAATGTGCATGTAACAGCTACTGAGGGCTAGTGAGATAGCTCAGTGGATTAAGTGCCTGCTTAGGCAAGCACAGGAACTGGGGTTCAGTCCCCGGCACCACAGGCTGAGCCAGCCCTACTCCTAAGTGCACTGAGCTGGCCACGAGGACCAGGTATGGTAGCACATGCCTATAATCCCAACACTGGGGAGGCTAAAATAGGAGGATCATTACAGGTCTCAGCTGCATAGTGAGACGCTGCACCAAATGTACTATATATACATATATATTCCTTCAGTGAGAGGCTCAAGCTATAAACATGTCAAGTGTTTGTAGTCAGCCAGAGTTTTAGCTTGCCTTTGATAGTCAATATCATCAGTTATCTACCCAAGTTTAATCAGTGCTACGGTAGATATTGTCCCACACACAAAGAAATGATGGCCTCAATTTAGGAACTGTGTTTTATCACACATTTCTATATTGCTTGATCTAGTCTATGGAACACTGTTTATGAAAACACCAAGTAGAATTTGAACTAACACCTCCAATGCTTTACTTCTATTCAGTAGCAACTGTGGCAAATATTGCAATTGTCAGTCTTATCGTAACTGGAGAAATGCTTTCATGCAAGCTTTAAAATCTCACAATTGTTTGCCAGAATGTGTGCCAGACACTGTGGTGCTCAGTGAAAGGTTTCTGTCGCTCTAAGCTGGATGCTGCAGCCGACGGGACCCGGTGCGGGGAGAAGAAGGTGAGGTGTTAGCCTGGGGAAGGAAGGCAGGGGGGAGCAGGCCTGGAGCTCTGGGGAGGGGTAGGGAGAAGGTTTGGGAAGAGGTGAAGTTCTCTTTAGGTAAAGATCACTGAAAGGAGTCACATGGTCAAACAGACAGAAAAGAGGATTTCACTAACAGTAAGCTCTGGAGTCTTTACAGGGAGCAAGTAGTCTGAAGGAGTGGGTCAGTTCCAGCCTCCAACTTCACTTACAAAACATCTCTCTCATCTTTCCCTGATGAGCTTCTGCAGAGGCTCTGGTCAACAGTATGTGCTGAGCCTATTACTGGACTTTTTGTACCATTTTTGCCTCCCATACTGGAGATCCAGGAAGAACAAGTCAATACCTTTTTCCTTCCAGAAATGTCAGATTTGGGAAATTTAGAGTCTTCTTTTTCTGATACTATTGGTTTTTCTGAAGTTCTGCCTGCTATACCAAGCAGAAAGGAAATGTACCCAAGAACCCAGAGCCATTAGATAGCCTCCTGACTGAAAACAAAATGACTTAACGCTGCACAATTAAGTCAGTTAGGTGTGCTGTGAACTCAGGGTTTAGGAGTTCAGTAATTATCTTTATGCAACTTAGGTGTAGCATGAAAATCACTGAGATAACTGACCTTAGTTAAAAATACCCAGTAATTAGTATTATGAAAGAAAGAAGAGACTAGTGGTTAAAGTACCCACAATTTTTTCAGGAAATGTGGCTGTTTCCAACCACTGCTTTATTTCTTTTGTTTTAATTTTCGTTTGTTCACCTTTGTTGCTTTGCAAGAAGATAAGGTTATTACACTAGAAATTAGATCAGCTAAACAACTGTGATATTAAGTTGACATCTGTAATGGTTGCTACATTGTGTCCACTGGAGAAGAATAGAAGCTTCCGTAAGTGACTCAGCAAGGGGCGAAGGTCCTCACTTTGTAAACATCCTGAGCCTGTGCAAGAGGAGGGCACAGATATGGTGTGAGCATAAAGAACCCACCGCAGGGCAGCAGGCAAGCATACAATATAAAAGAGGAAAAGAGGCTTGCTCCCTCCGCCTTTACTCTTGCCGCTTTTGCTGTCTTCTATTGCCTTGAGGTATTGACCCTGTGCCCTGTCACCCTGCCTTGGCACTAGCTGCTTATGGACTGAACCGTCCACAAACTGCAAGCTCAATAAACCTTTCCTTCCTTAATGTTTGATGTTGGGTATTTTGTCTCAGCAGAAAGAAAAGTAACTATGACAACGTCCTTTCCATAGCAAGACTTTCTTGATGAACAAAATAATTTGCTGATTTCTAGTCCATGATGCAATCTGTGGCCCGTGCTCCAAACAGCAGTCCTGCACTGATTGTGCTACAGAATGTGAAGTTCTCTTCATTCCTGAGAATCTTTAATTCTAAAAATTGAGACTATAGGAAAATTGTTTTATAAGCTCCTCTTTGTTTTGTATCAGATATGTAGCTATAGGAAGCTTGCTTTCCTGGGGAGGATCGAGTGTACACTTCAGGGCTCTGGGCTCAGCTTGTTGGGGTTTCCTGACATATTCTTCTCCCACCTCTTGCTGTTGCAGTGGTGCATGGCGGGCAAGTGCATAACAGTGGGGAAGAAACCTGAGAGCATCCCTGGAGGCTGGGGCCTCTGGTCACCCTGGTCCCACTGCTCCAGGACCTGTGGGGCTGGAGCCCAGAGTGCAGAAAGGCACTGCAACAACCCTGAGTAAGTCAGCCACATGTATCTCCTTCCCTTCCCTCTACACCTGCTTAAACACCAGTCTCAAATAATATGGCTCAGTAACCCCAGACCTCTTGAGGAACATTAACTGCATTCCCAAACACAAAAAGTAGCCAGAAGATTCACAAAGGAATGAAAAAATGATTCTACCTTGTTTTCACTTTCTATTGGAATCTTAATGCTTAGATAAGTATACTGATTCCAGTGATAGAGGAAATAAAACAAATTTCTTTGGCATGTGTAATCTATGGGAAAGCCCATAGGCCACTATGCAATTAAGTTTTTTGAGTTAATTCCATTATATCATTAAGAAATTTGTTATGCTCAATTTTGGTGATAAGACTGTGGCTTGCTTTTAATCACGAGGAATGTAGAGTTTTATAAAAATATTATTCTTCCCTTAGGTAACTAGCATAATAGTTAAACATATTTTCCAAGATAGTTATTTTTAATGCCTTATAGAAATATTTTGTAAAGTTTAGGATTCCAGTATAGCCTGTTATAGATTCCATAGAACTTATTTCACAAGTAGTTTTCTAGTTTTCATATTGCTTAATTTTTCAGTAAGCTTGCATAATGATAATATGTAGGTATTATATTTATATTGGCTTGTTCTGCAAATATATATAAAATTATTAGTTTTAGCCGGGCGTGGTGGCGCACGCCTGTAATCCCAGCACTCAGGAGGCTGAGGCAGGAGGATTGGTGCGAGTTCGAGACCAGCCTGGGCTACAAAAGTGAGCTCAGGACCAGCCTCAACTGTATAGCGAGACCCTGTCTCAAAAAGACAAAAAAAAAAAAAAAAAAAAAGAAATTATTAGTTTTATTGCTTCCTAGTATATTAGTTCTCAAGTGAATATTCTCAATAGTGTACATATATCACTCACTGAAAGTAGATATCATGATTTTACATAGGTTTGTCTTTGTATCATTTGAAGAGAATAACAATTTTTAAAGGTAATTGATAAAAATAATAATTTGCTCAATGTCTTAGTTCCAAGCATTATCCCTTTAATAAATAAATATGTTATTATATATATATACACATACATATACATATACATATATGTATGTTATACAGATACTATACTTATACTCTATGTAAAAGATAAGCTTTTTTTTTTTTTTTGTACCAAGGATTGAACTCAGGACCTTGTGCTTGCCAGGGAAGCAGTTATTCCACTGAGGTATCTCCTCAACCCCCAATGTAAAAGATAAACTTTTAAGGGTTCAAATCTATAGAATTTGACACAATCGCTATTATATGATCAAATGTCAATGAGTAATAGCTATTATGATATGATTATTTACGATAGAAATGGAGATGGAGGTGATAAAGATGACAGAGCTAGAGGCAGAGATATATTTAGGAATCCTAGTACAATTTATTTTTAAAATTTTTTCTTAGAGAAGTCTCTGATTTCAAATTTGAAATACAAATAGTCCAAATAGGGGGCTTGGGATACAGTTCAGTAGAGCATGATTGCCTGGCAAGCCCAGGTTCTGAGTTCAATTCCTGACACCTCTTTTAGAAAAGAATAGTTCAAATAGAATAGTCTATTTTTAGAGAAAATTTCTATTTTGTGGAGTTTTTGTCTATTTGATCAGAAATGTGATACCCATTGAGAGATCAGGAAATATAATCCACTCTGGGACTTACTACTGTTGATTCTGTGACTATTCTGCCACCACCACCCCTCAATTTCTTGGGATAATGGTTCTAAAATGTTCTCAACTCTGACAGCTAGGACAACCCTAGAACACTGATCTACTGACTTGTGAAAACCCTAGAAGGCTTCACTGAAAGGAGTTTTTACCAATACTTATGGGATGGAAACGAAGTGGTAGATCACAAAGTGTCAGTATGTCACTGTTGACAGTCAGGCTAACCTCAGACAATCCAGGGCATCTCTGAGTATGTCTTTCAGAGGGCCAGTTAGTGAAGAGCCTGCTACATATGTGAACTTCCTTAATCGAAGTTCTGTCCTATAAATCTACTCAAATCATGTTAAGAACAGATGGGAGAAAGAGAATATTGCATGGTCATTCAAAGGGAACAAAAAATGGTGGAACCACACAAAAATTGTACCTAATAATGCTGGAAAAGACTGAAGCTTTTCAGTTTTTGCCAAAGGCTAAAACTAGACCCATGCCTTGTCACCCTGCACAAAGCTACAGTCAAAGTGGATAAAAAAACCTTAAATATTAAAACAGAAACACTGAATCTTTGGGGAAAACATAGGCAGAAATCCTAAAGACATAGGAGTAGGTAGAGGGTTCACGAGCAAAAACCAAACTTCACAAGGCCTGCTTCAAAGAGTCAACAATGGGGATCTCATCTTTTTGAAAAGCTTCTGCACTTTAAAACAAATCTCTAACGGAGTAAAAAGAAAATCCACAAACTTGGAAAAAATTATAGGCAACTCTCCCTCAAACAAAGGCCTTTTATCTAGAACATACAAAGAGTTAATTCCTTTAATTAATAGATACATTACTACTTTGTTTATGAATTAAAATTTGGCTTAGAATTAAATTTGTTTAGAGTTAAAATTAATTTGTTTAGAATTATAAATTAATTTTTTAGAATTTTAAAAAGTCAGCCGGGCGTGGTGGTGCACACCTGTAATCCCAGCACTAGGGAGGCTGAGGCAGGAGGATTGGTGCAAGTTCGAGACCAGCCTGGGCTAAAAAAGTGAGCTCAAGGCCAGCCTGAACTGCATAGCGAGACCCTGTCTCAAAAAGACAAAAAAAAAAAAAAAATTTTAAAATGTCAAGCTCCCCAACTTCAAAGACCCAACCCAAAATGGCCATCTGAGATGAATATGTGCTTCTCAGAAGAAGAAATACAAATAGCAAGTAAGTATATGAAAATATGCAATATCACTGGTCATTTGAGAATGCAAACAGGAAGATTCCATCTCACCCCAGAAAGAATGGCTAACATCAAGACATCAGTAAGGGCATGCAAGATAGCTCAGCAGACTAAGGGCCTGCTTAGGCAAGCACAGGGACTGGGGTTCGATCCTATGTACCACATGCTGCACTGGCCCCATGCTTCGGCACTTTGAGCTAGTCACCTAGTCTGGGCACGGTCGTGCATGCCTGCAACCCCAGTGCTGGGAAGGCCGAAAACAGGCATCACTAGAAGTTGAAGCTGTGGAGCTGCATAGTGAGACCCTGCACCAAATACATGAAAAAACATCAGCCAATAACAAATGCTACAGGGGCCATGGAGAAAAAGAATTCTTCTCCACTGTTGGTGGGAGTACATACTATTGGAATCGGTGTGGAGAGTCCTTCAAAAGCTAGAATTGGAGGTTGCATTCAGCCTAGCTATTCCACATCTGGATATTTTTCCAGGAGAACTGAAAACCTCATACCACAGTGGTATAGGTGCAGCCATGTTTATAGCAGCATGATTTGCCACAGCTAAATCCTGGAAACGACTGAAGAATGGATAAAGAAGATGTGAATTTTTACACAATGGAGTATTATTCAGCTATAAAACAGGAAAATTTGAGTCTTTTGTTAGTAAATGGAGGAAATTAGAGATGATACTCTTAAGTGTAATAAATCAGACCCACAAACATCATACTGTCTCTTTAGTGTGAAAACCTGAAAGAGGAAAATGGAATGTAAAGGGCACAATAGATGCTGGGAAAAGGAAATAAACATATTCAAAAGGAAAGAGTTGCTGAGTTGATGAGTAGGTTAGGAGAGGAAGTGGGGGAAAGAGATTTTTCTGTGTATCTAAGCAGGCTTGTTTGGACAACTGTACTATGCATTTCTGCTGGCCTATGGTAAACAGCAGATAATACTTAAATTTTTGTATCCTTTCTTCAATCATGTTTGTGCTTTTTCTCTTCTTAATTTCTTATGTATTTCTTTCCTTTTTATCTTTCTTCCAATTTCACACACACAAATCTGGTAATATGAACTGGTTGGAATGCAACATTATGCATTACAACAAATACTATGAAATTCATATTACTTTAATTGAAATTCTGTATCACTTGTATTTTTTCTGTTTTAATTCTAATTTATACCCTCTTTAAATATTTTTTTAAGAATTTTTTATTTTTATTTTATTTTTTTCTTGTTTCAGAGCTTTTGTTTGTTTATTTATTTATTTTTATGGCCGGCTCAGACTGCCCTGAGGGCAGAGCTGGCGCAGCATGTGGTGCCGGGGATCGAACCGCGGTCTCTGAAGCCGCCTAAGCTTTCCTAAGCAGGCACTTTAGACCACTGAGCCATCCTTCTGGGCCCCAACTCTCTTTAAATATTAAGAAACAAAAAAGTACCTAAAATTTAGCTAGTCTCTGTCTAGAGAGATTGCAGGTCTCTGTCTCAGGGGCTTCCCAGTCATCCAGTGTGGTATGGTAGATAAGAGCTCAGGCTGTGGATTAAGGTAAATAAAGGTACAAATCTTGACTTTTACATGAGCAGCTGAGAATATTGGGTAGGTGTCCCGGTTTTATGTGCCTCTGGAATACTATTTCATCTCATCTGGTCATTTGACAGGTTTTCTGCCTTTGTCCTGAGACTATAGGACATCCCTCCCAGGAATCCTTTCCAGCAAGTCTTGCCTCTACGACTGTCTCCCTCCTCCAAACTCTCATTGTGCCAACAGTCAGAGATAGAATTGTTCCCTTTGTTGTTCCCTTGTGTGTAGTCCAAGTACATAGCAGCATATGAATTCTGGTAGATCATTATTCACAAAGCCAAAAGAGGCTTTCACTTTTTGCATTCTTATCTTCTTGTTACCTGCAATATTAAATCTTTATATGCATTATTTCATTTGATTTCTATAATTTGTGAGATAAAAATTGTTCTGTTCATTTTATAAACGAGAAAAGTATCAGAGAAATACAATAATTTGTAATCACAACCACTAGCCTCATTCTGAAAAGTTCATACTTCATGTTTTTGGCCTTATTGTGCTGCTCTGCCATAATAGTCACAACCCCTTTATTCAAATGCAGTCAGGTGGAGTCAAGACTTTTGTGGAGCACCTGGGAGCCTTCCCAAGGATTCATAGTTCCTCCAGGTCTCTGTAGAAATTCCACTGTACTGACTTCTGTTTAAAATGCTCCTGATGAGCAGATTGTTGCATCCCCAAGTGCATTGTGAAGGAAATGAAAAGTTGGTAAATGTATTCTAAAGTAAGATTATTCATTTATTAAATGTTTAAAATCGTTTTATACCCAAAATATTCCTTAGCACCTTAAGAGGCATGCAGCATGGATTGGGCTACCAAAAATCTATTTTATGACAAAGTTAGTTTTTATAGCATTTTTATTAGCACATGTTTGTAGGACATATTACTTACATTCCTTGTGGGAAGCTGATACGTGTATATAACATCATTCCCTTTTCATTTTCTTTCTGTTCCCTTCCTCTTCCTTTCTTCCACCTCTTGATTCTGTGCCCATTTGAGAAAGAAACATTTCTCTGCTTCCTGCTATCTTTTATTTTGCTCTTTGTGTTTTGAGCTTTTTATGTAAGAGGAACCTTGAGATATTTATCTGTGTCTCTGATTTATTTCACTTAACATTATGGTCTCGAGGTGCATTCATTTCCATAAAAAGACTCGTTTATCTTTGTGATAGAGTAGTATTCCATCACGTGTAAATAACGGATTTTCTTTATCCATTCATCTTGTGGTGGACATACTGGCTGCTTGGAAGATTTGGCTATAATAAATTGTGCCACTATAAACATGGATATATATTCACTGTAATATATCTTCAATGCTTTTGGGAAGATATGTACAAAGGGAATAGCTGGGTTAAATGAAACGAATCTCCACGCTGGTTTCCATAGTACTAACTTGCATTCTCATCTCCATAGCCTCAATCGCATTCGTTATTATTTGAGTTTTTTGATGGTGGCCATTTTATCTGGGTGAGATAGATTTATAGTATTGTTCTAATTTGCGTATATCTAATGGCCTGTGTTACTGAACACTACTTCATATTTTTTGACTATTTATTCAAGAATTGAATATCACTTCACATACTTCTGTAAATATCTATTCATTTCATCTGCCAATTTCTATGGGGTTTCTTGTGTGAGTTCTACTTTTTTCCAATTTTTATGTAGTATAACTATTGGTCTTCTGTCTGAGGAATAAATGACAGTTTTTTCCTATTTGGTAAGTTTGTTGGTAGTTTGTTTTGCTATGCAGAAGCTTTTTAATTTTCTATGATTACATTGATTGATTATTTTTAACATTTTCCTTTTTATTATTATTTATTGATACATAGTCTTACTATGCAGCTTGAAGTTGTAGGGCCCTCCCATCTCAGCCTCCCTACTGCTGGGATTACAGGCTTGCACCACCATGCCCGGTTTCAGGGCCAGGACCACATACCCAGGGTTCCAGGGCCAGCCTAGCATGTGGTACCAGGGATGAAACCCAGGTCCTTGTGCTTTCTAGGCAGATGTTTAGATCACTAAGCTATCTCCCCAGCTTGCATTGATGGATTCTTGGTACTATTTTTAAGGTACCATGGTTCTATTCAGAAAGACCTTGCCTATGCATATGATTCAAGAGTTCTACCTATTTTGTCTTCAGTAGGTTGTGTTTCTCTTAACATTTAGTTCTTTGATCCATTTTGATTTTAATTTAGCACATTGTAAGATTGGATTTGATGCTGAAACCACTCAATAACATTATTTTTTAAACAAAAAACTAATATAGTTAAGGCAATCTAAAAAGTTAATCAGGGGGCCCGGCGGGATGGCTCAGCGGTCTGGGGCGCCTGCTTGGGAAAGCTTGGGCGGCTTCAGGGACCGCGGTTCGATCCCCGGCACCACATGCTGTGCCAGCGCTGCCCTCGGGGCAGGCTGAGCCGGCCATAAAAATGAGTGAATAAACAAATGTTCTGAAACAAGAAAATGAATAAATAAATAAATAAATAAATAAATAAACCTTTAAAAAAATAAAAATAAAAAAATAAAAAGTTAATCAGATAATACTGGTGAGTTCATGAAGAAAAAGGAGGCAAAGGAAGGCAGAAATGGAGATAAGTGTTGGACTTATTTGGTGACTGTGGAATTGAGGAAGAGAAAGCAAACATGAAAATATAAGTAATACTCAGGGTCCTCATTAACTATGGGGTCCCAACAAGTCAAATAGTGAGCAATCTTACAATCTGCCCACCGTTAACTTGCTAAATAGGAATCAGATAATGAGCAGATTTTTAGAGGAAAGCAATGTACTCTTTTTCAGAAAATAGTTCCACACAAGTAACAAAGACATACAGGCTAAAGTGGAAGAGCACAAACTATTTCAGAATCAGCAGCTGTATATTAGGACTAAAATGTTGTTGAGCAACATACAAATATAATGTGTGAGGTTGAAAGGACTTATTTAAAAGGTGAGTGTGAGAACAAAGACGAGCACAGTTCAGCAACCCACAGACATGTCTAGACTTCTAAAAGAAAATGTTGGTTTTGCAGAAAACTAAAGGAACAGTTTGTCTGTTTCATTTCTAGGCCAAAGTTTGGAGGAAAATACTGTACTGGAGAAAGAAAACGTTATCGCTTGTGCAACGTCCACCCCTGTCGCACAGATGTACCAACGTTTCGACAGATGCAGTGCAGTGAATTTGACACCATCCCCTACAAGAACGAATTCTACCACTGGTTTCCTGTTTTCAATGAAGGTAAGTAGCTGTACAGTTTACCTCAGGGCCACGTATCCGTGGGTTTCTGTGATGCCCCCTTAAGTTCAACATAGAGGAATGGAACCATCAGGACGTTTTCATACTTTGAGATGGCAGCACTGCTCTGCTCAAGTTGATGAGCAAATGTTGAAGGCTGAATATATTCTGTTCTGCTGTGTGGGAGGTGGAAGAGAAGTTTGTCGAACAAGATGGTTTGCTTCAAGACAAATGAGGTGCAACTCAGTGGTGCATGGCCCGTTCAGACATTCAGGTACTAATTGCACTGATGACCGTGGGGAACTGTCTGCGATCTTGGCAGAATTTCAGCACAGAAGACCATCATGAGTTTGGAGCACTTTCAGAGAGGCTTCTAAGGAAGCAGCGGATGATTCCTGAGGATGAGTCATGAATCTAATGAAAACAGATAAAGAAGAAGCATTTCAAACCATTCCAGGGTGAGGAATAGCATGAAAGTCGAGGTAATAGGAATGCCTTCATTAAAAATGAGTGAGAGCAAGCCCTGAGACAGAAACCCACATTTCATAGGGAAGGAGGGGAGGGTAAAAAGCAAAATCAAGTGTCTAAAGAATACCTGAGCTCAAGAATGTTAATATCAGGCTTGACAAAACTACTCCTGTCAGAACCAGTTACATATTCTCCTCTGATGAGGAAGAAGAATCTGTGATCATTAGTTATAGGAAAACACTAGAGACCATCATATCTGTATTATGTGTTATTATTGAAATGAGGAATGGGAAAAGAAAGATTTTTCTTAAGCTAAGGAGATCTGAGGCAATGCAGTAAAAAAAAAAAAATAGCTCATCAAATCCTTCATAGTTTGTAATTTCCTCTACTAAGATCATTACCCAAAAATGTTGAGCCATCCTATTTCAGCAAAATTGAATATGCAGCATTTGATTGAATACCATTCACTTACTTGAGCTTTCTTTGAGAGGATTAATCAGGCAGGATGAGGGTGAGAGATCACCAGTGGATTAGTTTTAGCGCTTTCACCTAATGGAAATTACAAATGGATCCGAAAAGCTTTTGAAAGCTAAAATGAAGTGGAGAATCACATGACATGCAAAAAAGGATGTGTCAGAACAGGTGGATAAATGTGAGACAGAGATAATATCCAATGTTGTGGAGGTGATAGAATACACAGGACTGACCTTTGGAATAGAAAATCTCTTCTGATTACACTGAGAATCAATATCTTCCATTACGAGCATTAATCTAAAACAAAGGCAAAAGGGGAGCAGACTTTAAGTTCAGCCTTAAAACTACTTAAGGAAAACTCACCCTTCAGCTTGTAATAGCTAATTGGAGTACAGGCTTCTCTCTGGCCTTGGATATCCGAGAGCTATCCACAGTCATAATGGAGTCTCTGTGATAGGTTCTTTCTTCCCCAGGATTACTTATTACACATTTCTTTCTTCCTTCCCAAGGATAGGGCTATTTTAGGGAAGGGCCTAGAGGGTGTTCTCACTAGTAGATCAGACTCATAGTGATCCACCTGTTTACAGCCTTCCAAGAGCTTGGTTTACAGGTGCATGCCACCATGCCCAGGTCAATTGCCATCTCTGCATGCCCTGGGGGCAAGGCCAGCATGACAGGTCTGGTGATCAAACCCTTGACCCCTGTGCCTGCTTGCAGGTGCTGTAATCTGCTGAGCTACTTGGCTGGCCCAGCTTTTCTAATCACTGTGCAGGAGGTCATGATATCACGCAGGGTTTATGTCACTCCTCCCCAGGATTACCCAGCAAGCACTCTTATATGAATGCAACTTCCTTGACTTGTCTGTTTCTCTCTGGATAAACGTTCACTGTACCATAAGTGTCTCTGACTTCCATCACTAATGTTAGTATTCATATGTAAGACTTTCTGAGCTGGTAATCTCTTAGAA
Organism: Myocastor coypus; assembly: GCA_004027025.1. NCBI lineage: Eukaryota > Metazoa > Chordata > Mammalia > Rodentia > Myocastoridae > Myocastor > Myocastor coypus. Next base: position 19,979 of record PVJA010024830.1, read on the forward strand.
TTGAAACCATCTCTTTGGCGATTGATTGAGAAATTTCTCCCTAACATTGTTGATCACTGTCAGGTCAGTTAATTGATTGGTAAAGGTGGATTAAAAGCCCTTGCTGGGAAAAATGTTCTGCTAACACTCACTGTGAAAGCTTAATGGGAACTACCATGTCATCCTTCTAAAAGTCCCCTGTGCAGAATAAAGAGTGGGAAGCCTTGGAAAAGTTTTGGAGATGGAGTTTCAATCCCTATGAATCTCACTGCACTGATGTGTGAAGGAGCATTCTGCAGACTGTGTTCTTTCCAAGTCTCTTGAGCTATTCAAGCCACACCAACATATTATTACTCCTCAGAACTCGATGGCTACTAGTAGCTGATAACTATACCAATATTCCCTGAGTGTCCATGAAGACATGCAGTTTCATTGAAGAGCCCTTAAAATCCCTAGTCTTATTTTAATATATGTTGCAGTTTATATCTGGGTTGCCCCCTCCCCTGACTCATTCACCCAAAAGCAGGACTTTTGGAAGAACTAAATGTGCTAGTAGGAGGAAGAGTCTAGTTGGAAGAGCAAAATCCCTAGTCTTGTAATTATAGAGCTCAAAGAACTTTAGTAGGTATTGTACAACTGTGAAGTGTCTTCAACTGAAGTTTATAAGTGTAGTAAAAGAAAATTATGGAACCACCTGCAGTCTGAGTAAGAGCTAGAATTCTTTTCATTAAACTGCCAGGATACCAGGTATTTAGAAAATAGTAAATTAAATCAGTAATTTAACGAAGAGCAGAAAAGTTTAACCATGAGGCATAAAATGTAAAGCGAGATTAGTATGCTGAGCTGTAAAAGGCTTTAATCAACAGCTTCCAACATTGCCAGTTTTAGCAATAACCCACTGAGATTATGGAACATTGGACTATATATACAAACACTTTCTCTTAGTTCAATGAGAAAAAATTTTTGTACCAATGATGATTAGAAAAATTATCACATCTATGCCCTGTTCTCTGTGTTACTAAGAGGACAACAATATGCATTGTATTAAATATTAGGAATGTACTACTAACATTGAAACTGTCACATTGTTATTTCTTATTAAAAGTAATAAAAAAGAATTGTTTGATAGTGTCATGTTGAAGTAAAATGCAGGAAGAGAGGACACGTCAGGAAGTTTAGGGAGTTTCTGTTGTTTTAATTTTTGTTTTGAAATAAAAGTCGAGCCAAAGTTATACATCTTTTAGAAGCATAGAATATAAAGGCTAGTTATAAGGACCTTTACAGTTCTTTGACTTTGTGATAAGGAGATATCATTTTTGATGAGCAGATGAATACCTGTAACTTCTTGAACATGCACTAGGTATATACTCAGTGCAGTGCTGAACATTTATTTAAATCTCTTGGGGCCGGGTGGGATGGCTAAATGGTCTAAAGCGCCTGCTTGGGGAAGCTTGGGCGGCTTCAGGGACCGTGGTTCGATCTCCGGCACCACATGCTGTGCCAGCCCTGCCCTTGGGGTGGGCTGAGCCGGCCATAAAAATGAGTGAATAAACAAACAAAGGTTCTGAAACAAGAATAAAAATAATAAATTAAATTAAAAAAAATAAACCTGTTTCAGCTATTTTTTTTTAAAAAATGTCTTTATTGTCACAATTACTTTGCAAGATGGATATTATTTTTATTCTCATTTTTTAGGTGAAGAACCTGTTTTGTAATGCGATGTAGGACACTTTCCCAAGAGAATATCAGATTTTCATGGATCAAAACTTTTAAATATACTCTCTGGAGAAATAAATGGCACCAGACTAGTCTTTTCTCTGCACTTTATGCCCCATGGAAGAATGGCTTTTTAATTAAAATAAGGCCCAATTAGCAGGCCACCAAATTTCCTGGGAATATTCCTATTATGATTTTTATATAAAACATTGTCTCTTAATCTGAAGAGTGATTGCTCTAAAGAATTCATTAAAAACTTTTCTCTGTGAGAAAGAAAACTGTCTGTGGGTTAGAAGTTAGCAAGTGTTCTAAAAATAAGCCTGTGGGGATGCAGTTAGTTCTGCCATCCATACTGGGAGATCTTAAAAAGCTTAATATTGCTATACCTCAAAAAATTGACTGCATAAAGTGATTATGATTTTAAAAAAGGTAATTACTATAAATCAAAATAAAGTTTAAGAATTAATATTCAAGTAATACAATAGCTATTCCCTTAACAAACCAAGTTCTAATTCATTGCATAAACAAGACCAGCAACATCTCTGAATTGCTTTATTCTTCAGAGTTGATCAAACAGCACAAGGCTACCATATCAAGACAAGCACTGGAGCTTGAAGACACATACCACAATGTCATCATTCTAGCACCATTCTGCTCCACTAGGTACTGGGTAAAGAATCATTCACTGTGGAGATCCACTTATAAAATCAGTCAAGAGCAAAGGTCTTCTTAAATTTCACATCCTTTGTGTCCTTGGCCCTCACCTTTACCAGCACCTTTGAAACAGACAACCTTTTAAGAAAAGTTTCATCATAGTTTACCTTTTCTTTTGAACTATGATGGAGGAAAGGAAGAAAAGGAAAAAGAACAAATGTATTTATACACAAGATAGTTAAGACAATTGTATAGCTAAATTATCTTAGTTCACTGAAAAGACTTACTCTAATATTGTTTGAACCAGATACCATGCCTCTATGTTGTACTCTGTACTGCAAAGATAATATGCAATATAATAATCTAACTCCTTTACCAACCTGTTCTGAATTTCTATTTCTTTTCTCTTTAAAAGTAAAGAAAAAAAT